>JAUCMU010000021.1:2535255-2545934 GCA_032275025.1 Enteromius treurensis | reverse complement strand
CAGTATAAGGTACACCTGTGCACTACTCATGATGTCAGATCAGCATCTTGATGTGGCACACCTGTGAGGTGGGATGGTTTATCTCAGCAAAGCAAAAGTGCTCACTATCACACATTTAGACTGATTTGTGAACAATGTCTGAGAGAAATGGTAATATTGTGTATCTGCAATGAATTTGAGATCTTTAAGTCCATCTCATGAAAAATCGGAGCAGTGTAAGTTTGAAAGTAGGAGTTCCTTTTATGAATTTGAGAAGCTTTATAAATACAGGCCCTGGACCACAAAACCTTGTCTTGAGTCTCACAGATATATTTGTATATTTTTAAAGGTGATTTTCTTAATATTTAGATTTATTTGCAACCTCAGATTCAAGATTTACAAATAGTTGTATCTCTTCAAAATATTTGTCCTATCCTAGTAAGCCATCCTTCAATGCAAAGCTTATTCATCTTTCAGATGCATACTTCTCAATTGCAAAGAAATAACCCTTTTAACATGGTTTTGTGGTCCAGGGTCACATATTCTTACTGTGCTGTTCCAGTTTCAACAACGTGAAGGTAAGGTCAATCAAATTTATAAAATAACTATTTGTTTTAAAATCTTCCCAGTCTAGTGCCATTTGTTATTACATCTGGTGTGATCATTATAATAGACATGATAACTTTCATTAACTATACAATAAGTAAATCCACTTCACCAACTAATTGCTCTTCAACAGTGATGTATAGCTAGAAAAAGAGAAGTTAAGAAACAAATCTCTAAAGATGGCTGCACTTGTTTTGCATTAGGTTTATTTTCTTGGGTGAAATTCCCAGGGTTGTGTAGTTGGCTATACATATATTTAATACATCTACATCTAACTGCAACATTAACCACCTCCACCGTCTCACACACAAAAGGCCAGATGCTATCTCTGCATTTAAGATCGATGCTGAGGGAAACAAGAAGACAGCTAGATCAGCACTTCAACCTTTGCTTTAAAAATATTAATTATTGTCAACTTGAGACAAACTAATGAGTCTCTAAAGATGATGATACCAGACACACAGTCTACCACATGCTTAAGTGGAGTCCAATGTGCTGATGATCAGAGATGCTCATCTGGTCAAGGGGTGACTGGACACCATATATCAATGGCAAGTTTTAGTCTTCAGAGGGACTGAGATCATAGGTTTGTGACAGGGGCAGTAAAATTACATGACATCTCCTCCCACATCTTCACAGTTTTATATTAAAAAAGAACATTTAATGAATATTACAACATGCGAATGGTCTGCTGTGAGACAGACTAGACTAGGCTGTAATGTGGCAGTTATTCAGCAGGGAATAATGCAGTAATCTAGCCCATTAAAATACCTTTCTGAGAAAGGGTAATGTCACTCCAGAATATTTATCTTGGTTTTAATCTGAAATGTATTTAATTAAAGGTCAGAATCTCTTTAAACCAGTCCTGAGCCAGCTATTTGAGACTATCGATCAGTTTAGTAATGTGTACATCGTAAAAAGCACAGCCGTTAAATTAACTATATGTTAAAGCTGATAGCAAAATAAAAGCAGACTTCAGGTGGCACACAAGTCATTCACCATTGCTCGCTCATTTATTACGCAACTACTCAGCCAAAACCCACCCTCAAATCGCAACCAAAGCAGAGCGGTGAAACTTAAACCCATGTTGCGTGATATATTACATGGTCTCAAGCACCATCGATCATGAAGATGAAAAGCAAGAGAACATTTCCATGCTTGTCAGAGAGCCGGAGATACATCTTTTCATGGTGCGGTAATTGGCTGGCTGAGATAGGCGGAGCGCAAGAGGATATAAATGTTTTTTTTGATGGCTCCTCAAATGGTAATCCAGCATCTGACTTCCCCCTCTGGTTGAGTTAATACTCACCATCTTTCACTTCTCCAAACACCCTGACGTATAAAACAATATGTTCACCATGCTGTATACTGTGATATAAGCGATCCCAAACAACTCAATTTGACAACTATTACTGAACATTTGTGTGAACATGAAGCCACAAGTGGTTAACCACTTTAGAGACACCTACCTGGGTGGAGCAGATAGCGAAGACGCCCACCTGGGGGGAGCAGACGACGGAGACGCCCCCCAGGGTGGTGCAGATGCCCTCCAGGACGGTACTGGCAGATCTGCAACAGGGAGCAGAAAGAGGTTAATGATGGCCTCTATGGCCGAGAAAGTACCTGCTTCCATTTTGTAGCCGCTGGTCCCCGTTTCATCATCTAATTTGCTCCTGCATGCTGAATGTTGCCTTCTGATTGGTGCACAGTGCTTTAAAAGTGTTAATTGCATAATAGATAAAAGCATAAACGTTTGTGTTTGTGTTTAGCAAAAGGAATTGTATCAAAAGAAGTGTGTTGGTGTAGTTGACCCCATGATATATGTACACATAGTGAGGACAATACGTATTTGATCATCCTGTGATTTTGCAGGTTTTGCAAGAAAAATCCGGAAATCACATTGTATGATTTTTTACTGTTTACTGTTTCAAATAAGTATTTGATCACTTGAGTCAACATTTTTTTATATTTGGTACAGAAGCCTTTGTTAACAATTACAGAGGTGAAACGGTTCCTGTAGTTCTTCAGCAGGTTTGCACACACTGCAGAGGGGATTTTGGCCCACTCCTCCATACAAATCTTTTCTAGATCTGTCAGGTTTCGGGGCAGTCACTGAGCAACACAGAGTTTCAGCTCCCTCCAAAGATTTTCAATTGGATTTAGGTCTGGAGACTGGCTAGGCCACTCCAGAACCTTGATATGCTTCTCACGGAGCCACTCCTTGGTCCTGGCTGTGTGCTTTGGGTCATTGTCATGTTGGAAGACCCAGCCATGACCCATCTTTAATGCTCTGACTGAAGGAAGGAAGTTTTTGCCCAATATGTCACAATACATGGCCCCGTTCATCCTCTCCTTAACACAGAAGCTTCCAGTCCCATGCTTCACTGTAGGAGTTAAGACCAAAAAGTTCTACTTTGGTCTTATCTAACCACAGGACTTTCTCCCATAACTCCTCTGGAGCATCCAGAAGGTCCCTGGAAAACTTCAGACGGGCATGGACATGGGCGGACTTGCTAAAACACAATTTTTGAAACCTTGCTCCATTTTCTGAAACCATTAAACACAAAACTTTCTCTTCAAGCACTATTTACAAAACCTCAGACTCTTCGTGCAAAGTGAAACTTTCACCTCAAAACAGTTTTACCTGTGTTCAAAATCAAGCACTGCTCTCAAATCATAAACAAAGGGATCAAAATGGTATACACTATCAAGCAGTCAGTAAACAATACAACACAAAATACATTGTTCAAAACATATAGTTCTCAGGGAGAAGCAAATTTTTTATCTCAATGTTTTGGGCCATACAATTTGTTCATTGTACAGTTAACAGCATACAATGCACTGTACTACAGTACACTGATTTCAGCCTCGCAATTTTACAAAAAAGTAGATGCGCAGTTACAACAAATATTTATGCAGTACTATACATACAGTGATGAACTTTACAAATGTCTATTGAAACAGTTGCATAGTGTAGTACAGTAAATTTGCAATTATAAAAATAGAGTAATATACTGTTCCAGTTCTCTTGTCTGAATGTCCTTACTATGGTGGACACAGAAAATCTGCTCAAATTGGTTTGCACTCTTAGTCCTGCTTCCCTCAGTGTCAGTCCATGGATAAGAACACGGTCTATGACTGTTGCTCGAATTTCATCAGATATTTCCACTCTTTGTCTTCCTCTTCCTCGCCCTCCTCCTCTTCCTTTTCCTTTTCCTCTTTCTTGCCCTCTTCCTCTTTCTTGTCCTCCTCCTCCTCGCCCCCCTCGTATACGCACTCATCGTCTCACATTGTTCCTTCTATCCATGCTCAGACTTTCTCCTTTCTACCTTCAACAACCTGTTTGCTCTCTAAACTTGCCTATATTGGTTGTGTCACATAATTTGAAACATCCATTTTGAGTGGTTGTGTTCAATCAATGACATGTTTTCTCTAATTTTATTTGAGCGTTGCTACTTGTGTTTACCAGTATGGATGACGTGTGCAGTAGAGTGTAGAATGTTTTTTGAGAATGGGAATGTATTTAGAGTTTTGCAAAAGTGCAAGTAAGATCTGCATATTGTGTTTTACCATGTGAAATTGTTTAAGGTATTGACAACAGACTGCAAAATTAGCTAAATGAGGTCAGGCAACTGAGAACTTTGTTAAGCCAATGGGTTTTAGTGTTTTAGCAATTCAGAAAAACTGTAAGCAGGGAAAGCTTCCATGTGATGCAAAATTTTAAACCATGACGTCTTAGTGTATTACTGATAGTAGCCTTGGAAACGATGGTCCCAGCTCTCTTCACGGCATTGACCAGCTCCTCCTGTGTAGTTCTGGGCTGATTCTTCACCATTTTTAGCGTTATTGATACTCCACGAGGAGAGATCTTCCGTGGGGCCCCAGTTCGAGGGACATCGACACTCATTTGCCCCGCAGCCCTTTCCAGCTTTGTGAAGGTCTACAATTTTGTCTCTAGTGTCTTTTGACAGCTCTTTGGTTTTGTCCATGTTGCTCCTTAGACTTTGGCTGATTGTGGGGTGCACAGGTGTCTTTATGACAGCTAACGACCTCAAACAGGAGTAGAAATCAGACTGTGCAGTGGATGAGAAATATATACTGTACACATCAGACATTTTTCATTTATGTCCAGAAAGGTTTTATTTATATTACATTTGCTCTCTAATGCTGTAAAACTGCATTATGCAAAAGAGCACTTCTTATAAGGCTTATCTTATAAGAAAATATATCTTCTTATAAATATATTTATTCTCTTTTTTTATGAATAATTGCAGTAGTCTCTCTTTGTTTATAAGGATCTCACTATCAGAGAAGCTTGGCTGGATCAGCTACCTGGCATAGAAGATTCTTTTACCAAATTATTAATGTGATATTATTATATTATTTACGATTAATAAACAGCTTTTACAAAAATATGATGTTTTTAATTTCGTTTGGAGGACAATGTTCACAAAAATCATCCTAACATTGTGTAAATGGTTGAAGTCAACCATCTCTTTCTTGCCTCTTTATAATCTAAAACAGGAAGGTTCTTCTGATGTTAAAAGTTCTTAGTTGAACCCTATTTATAAAGGTTCTTCTATGGCATTGTGAATCTTTTTTAAAAGAGTGTACATTTTCCCCAGATCTCTTCAGTTCACAGTATTACAGTGGACAATGAGGACCAAGAAATTACCAGAGACCTGTTCAAATTTCTGAGACCTCTGCCTACTGTTATGCCCTCTGTTTGTATGTTTTATTATTTAATTGAAATAAATGTATTTTTTTATCTAAGAACCTTTTACTATGTTTCTTTTACATAAATGACACTTGGTTTAATATTTTGTTATTGCAAAGACATACAAATTCTTACATTTGACTAATGTTTTGAGTAATGTTGTGTGAAATATCATAAAATCATGGGGTTTCAACCACAAATGAAGTCAGATGGGCTCACCCCTTACAGTCTATGTCTGGGAACCACTGCAAAAGCCAACTGGGTCAACAAATCTTCCAGAGCACTCTGAAACAACTACTGAAGGACTGACAAACTGCACACCATCATTCAGCATTTTACCATAATTCACAGAACTTTCCAAACACAACAAAGAAAATCGGAAAGGAAATATACCACATTTTCATCCCAAGGAGGATTGTTCTTATTGAGGGACAATAACAGACACCACAAATCTTCTGAGAAACACATGGGAACAGATTAGAGAAATCGCTGAGATCATGAAGTTGTCACGTTTATGATCATTTCTATAGCATGTTCAAGGGAATCCGCTATGGTGCAGAGCAGCTTCTCTTAACCCTTTTTTTGCATGCATTAGGAAAATAATGTTGCACTAATATATATATATATATATATATATATATATATATATATACATATATATAATATCAAGAAATTAATATTTTTAGCAAATTATATAATTTTTATTGAACACACTGTAAAAATTACTGATAAAAGATATTCTAATTTGAAGCTGTAAAACATAATTGGAGTATGTTTTACAAGAAAAGATAATTTCAGTCTTTCTCCAACAAAATTTGACGTTTAATGCAATGTGATTCTTGTCATTTCTTTGTAATTGTGACATTCTAAGTGATAATTCTTTCTACAACATTTTTGTTCCAGTGAAATATGTTATAAATAGATGGACTAAGATGATGTTTGTAGTGTTTCTGTAGAGAATCAAATCAAAAAAGGCCTTTTACCCAGGTGGCACTGGTCCTGTTTTGCTTTCTTACAGTATTTATGCAACATCTGCTGCCATTATGTACAAAACTGTCATAGTCATAAGTGTAAAGACAACAAAACCAACGCATGACAAAAACCAGAAGACATTTGTCTCCATTTCTTAGGTTCTTTTTCTACTCTGTATGTGCTAAATTTGATCCAATGGTGTCTGAGTACATTTGTCTTCCTGCACTGCAATAAGATTTTCTCCCTGGTTGCAGTTTCTGTGTGTTTTTGTCTGTACTCTGTAAATGCTTTTAAGATGTCAAAGTTATCTAGTGGGATATTTTCTCTTTTCTTTTCTGTTTTAGACTAATTTGGTGTGAGGCTGGACGTAACTAACAAACTCTGGTCTATAATAAAAAAAACAAGAAATGTGTTAAAACAGCTCTTTTATACACTTGTTTAGATTTAATAAGATTCACTATTTGGACTTTTATTATATATTATTAATACAATGTGTATTCTGGAAATGCACATTTGACCTGATTTTGCTGATTTTTATTTTATTACATTTGACAAAAAAATAAATAATGCAACCAGACCCTGCGAGCCTGCTTGGAGAACAATATGAGATTCGAGTAAAATGGAGAAGAAGAGAAGAATGTTCCTCAAGCTGTGCTCTGTTGGTAGAGATGTTCAAGGTGAGAGGACTAGTGTCTCTGGTGTGTGTGTGTAGGTGACACTGACTGTATACTAATTATGATAAGATACAGAGAACACACACACAGTATCTTTCCAACCAGTCCACATTTATCAAGGCATACTGTTTACTGCATCAATATTATGGGTGACTCCAAGAACACATCGTCTTGGGTGTGTTTGTGTGTAAGAAAAAGACAAGAGGAGATATGGATACATTTTAATACTTTAATGTGTTTAAAGTCAAATGCATCTGCAATGGTATATACAACCAGCATAAAAAAGTATAATGGTGATATGAAAATATCAAAGAAAAAGGGTTAAAAAGTTGTTTTGCTGTTGTTGTTGGTTTTACATTTGTTTTAAAAAATAAAATAAATTTTTTTGGGGGTGGATTGGTCATTTACAACCCACCATTTACAACAATGTAATTTCTGTGAAATCTTGTAATGTACGCACAAACATAATTATATAAATAAATACAAATTTTGATTTTTAAAAACACTATGATGTTTAGTTTTCTAATGCAATGACATTCATACCTTTTCAAGTACCTTTTGGGGTCACCGTATTTGCTTGAAGTATTTACAGCAGTGTCTTCAGGCATTTTAAACCATGTGTGTGTGTAGAGGTGTGTCTGATATCTGCAGGTATACACAGACTTTATAAAGGTCTGCACACTTTTATGAGGGGCTGTGACGGAGAATTTTGCTTGAAAAGTTGGGTCAGTTATTGAATATATAAGGTAAGTGAAATTAGTTTCACTATTATTGCTTTTAAGTTGTATTTTAGTTGTTTTTATATATATCTTTTATATTTGTATATGTATACATTTACATTCACAATAGAAAATGCAATATATTAGATGTTAAAATGCCACATTTTAACAATAAAATCACTGAATGCTGAACAGAATGGAACACAAAATGCCTTATAAAACTATGCAACTATCAGAAATGATGATATGTAAATGACTGCTGTATCAGTTTTCAGCTCATAAACAATAACACAAATTATTGCATAAGCATAAACTATTTTTTTCTTGTTCGATTTACTTTATTTACATAAATCTCACGTACAGTATACAATGGTCAACGCAACGACACACACATACACACCAGATTTAGTGACTAAATGCATCATTCAAAAGGTAAAACAGCAACATAATGTTAAGCCTTTAACAACAGAAGTCAGGTTAAGTATTTCAATTCTGTCCAGTTTACAGTAATTTTAATGAGATTGTCTGTGAAGTTGTTTTGACTTGACTTGATTAATATGACACACAAGCACACAGACATGCTCACTGATAAGTTTCCACATTTGTATTCTGGCTTGTGCCACACTCCTGGTGTTTGAAAGGTAAACATGAGCTTTAATTTATCAGTCATCGCTGGACAGGAAACACACACACACACACACACACACACACACGATCACATCAGAGGTCCAGCCATCATGTTTAAATTGTCTACATCTCTGCTTTGAATTATAACATCAAGTAGAGTGAGAAGGACACTTACAGATATTACATGATATGACTTGATCTGACCATGTACACCATCAAAATATACATATATAATTATTAATCAAGCTGCTATAATTAACATTCATCGTGATGTTTACTGTACTGACATATGATAGTAACAGAATAGTAATACTTTATTATTATCTGTGGTCAGGCATATGTAGAAATGAATGAGTCGGTGAAGAACCCAAACCAGCAGAGCTATTGGCAGGAGATGGGTAGATGGGCGGGCTATGAGGAGACCTATGATGTCGAAGCGGGCCGCTGGGGCCCTTCCCACATCTCCTGCCTCACCTTCAAGAGCCTGGTGCAGATACGCAGGACAATGAATACAGGTGAGGAAATGCTTGTGAGGTCATTGTGGGGTCAAACCTCAGCGCAGACTTGCTTACAGTAGACTGTAAAGACTGTGTGTTGAAGCTGCCAGACTGCCAGACATTACACAACAATATATACCTCTGTACATTACAGTACAAAATGCTTAATAAATATGTATATATTATTAGTTATTATATATTATTTAATATATATTGGGTAGGTATGGCATGTTTTTTCACCAGAGCTGCAATCATTTCATCAAAATGCAGTAAACTGTAATATTGTGAAATATTATTTCAGTTCAAAAGAACTGTTTTCTATGCAGATATATTTTAAAGTGCAATTTATTGATGTGATAGCAAAGGTGAACAAAAATGAAATGTCCCCAAACTTTTACGCCGTAAAGTATCTTCAGACATTCTTCATTCAGACACACTTTTCATTGACATTACATATTTGCAGCTTTCAAAACATAATCTGTTAAGAATTATGTATATGTGTGTGTTTGGTAATGACTTATTACTAAAATTCCTGGTCCGAAAGGGTTAGCCTTATTTTAAGGTAGTGTGGAATGTGAGCAAAAATGTAACTTCACTAAACAGGCTTAGAGATGGTCAGAGATAGTCAAACAAGCTCAACCTGAGCTCTTCAGCTGGGTCCTTAGTGTTTACATTTACTGTAGTAAAACTCAAGCTCAGTCAGAGCCCTCTTCTTCTCAGTTTTCCTACTCTCTCTATTGTCTTTTCTTTTATTAGCTTTGTTTTGTTTTTTGGGGAGCAGGTTTAATGATGCTGGACAGAGAGGAGAAGACACTCTCCAGTCTTATTGAGAAGATTGTGGATGCCCTGGTTAGCAAAAGGGAGATTCAGCCAGGGGACAGAGATAAGGTTCTTCAAGCATTAATGCACAAACAGAGGTATTACACACACCAAACAGTTTGACATAATGCATACATACATAATTCCAGGTGGACGTGATTGAAATATTTTAGCCCGTTTATAGGGCGAAAGCAGCATTGTGCATTGTACTATGCGCGTGCAAAACTCGTGTCTGTGTAGGCTAGTGTGTGATTTTAAACTTTAAAAATGTCTACATCACTAGATAGCATTGCATATGGTTAATATCATAATTTAATAAATTTACTAATTTAATATAATAATTTATTAATTAAAAATAAAATGTTAATAAATCCTAATATTATGCATGGTCAAGTAGGTTTGTTTACGCATTGAACTCGACGTTCTTTCTTTTCTATTTATTTTTTTTTGATGGATTAACATTATTTAACATAATAAATTCACAGATAGATCAGATAGGCTAATGTCTGTTAATGTTTATTTAAGATGTTACAGACTGGTCATAGCCATTCAGACTGCTCAAGAAAAGGCAAGAGAGAACCCTATTCTTTATGTGATGTGGGGTTAACGATTAGCTACCACTTAACTAGGGTTGCCAACTCCCTGAAAAATAAATAAGGGCCAGCAAACCCGATTGCCTTCAACCTTCTCGGCGCAGTGAATTTTTTTTAGCCCCTTTATTTGTGTGTGAAACGATTTTTTAACTATTTGACTTGAATCTGATTTAAGTAGATGCATATAGGGGTGGGCGATATGGAAAAAATATAATCTCACGATTTTTTTCTGGGGAAATCACGATTCCAGTTTTAATCACAATTCTGTTTTTTTTAAGTTGGTTTTTAAGACTATTTTGCAAATTACACGGCTAGGGGTGGGCAATATGTCAAAAATATCATATTACGATTTTTTTTTCAAAAATATCAGGATTATATCATGATTATTTGTCAAGTCAAGTCAAGTCAAGTCACTTTTATTTATATAGCGCTTTTAACAATACAGATTGTAGCAAAGCACAGAACATTATCAAATA
>JAUCMU010000021.1:2523158-2535155 GCA_032275025.1 Enteromius treurensis | reverse complement strand
AGGAGACAGACCAGTACATCAGGAGACATGGAGGAGGCCGTAGGAGGACAACAACCCAGCAGCAGGACCGCTACCTCCACCTTTGTACAAGGAGGAACAGGAGGAGCACTGTCAGAGCCCTGCTACATGACCTCCAGCAGGACACAAATGTGCATGTGTCTGCTCAAACGGTCAGAAACAGACTCCATGAGGGTGGTGTGAGGACCCGATGTCCACATGTGGGGGTTGTGCTTACAGCAGAAATTAAACTGTTCTTGGCACTAAGAGTGTATAGTAACCTCAACCATTCATATTCTCTCTTTCCACTCATTCTAGATGATTTTCTGTCTTGTGCTGATGTAATCTGGACACAACTGAGAAGCTCATCAATAGCCAATAGGCTTCAGTTATGCCAGAGGAACATACCAGCATTTCAGAGCATTTTGATTGGACAAAAAATTTTTGTGTGCTGCTATGTTAAATGTCAGTTTCATGTTTAAATGTGTTTTATTTAGCTAACCATTAGCATACCCATGACCTTAGTGTTAACAGACGTAGACTTAAAGCCACAAAAACTCAATTAAAAACCTCATAAAATTAGTTATGTAAGAAAACAGCGAAAAGTATCCATGTGCGTGGGTTCCGGAGGTGATGGAGGAGAAATGAGTAATCAGAGAACTGCTGCTGAAGCAGAGCGAGATATATATCACACGGGCAGTTCATTACCTCGAGTGCTTGGCTCCTATAGCAGAGACAGCAGCAAATACTCCGACATTGATTAAAGCCTGAGCAGAAAAACCCACCCGCACCGCACGTGATGGGAGCGCACTGTGTCTCTGTGTGTTTATGAACTTAAAATAGATTATGTGATCAATAAAGACAATGTACATACTGTGTGTGTGTGTGATTACAGTAGTAATGGATGGACAGTTATAATCAAGCGAGCTCCTAATCAATTAATGAAGGACCTGATTGACATGTATTTGAGAAAAAAGAGGAAATGTTTGCGAGCATTTTAATGATTTATTTAATTTGTGAGCGCTGATGAGCACCTTCTCCTTTACAAACAGACCTCAGTGTTTTTCACTGGGTTTCATTTATAGCTGGATTATTACCTTTACACCTTATATTTATGTTTGAAGTATTTTTGTAAGAATCTTTCATAATTTCACGTTCAGCTCAATGTTTATTTGTTTGTTTCTAATTTTTTTGGTGAACATACTTCTGAGTGAAAATTGTTTTACAACCAACTTTTATTTATTTATTGCTTTTTTGGTCATTTTTCCTTTTTTCTTCTAATGCTTCAAATTAAACATGTTGAGTATTATTGATTCTGTAGATTATTGTTTTGCCCTTAATTTAATTTAATTTAAGATGGTTAAATCTATCAATATTGGCTTGTGTTAGATTTGGCTTACTTCATCTCTTCATCTCTTGTTATGTATTCTGCTCATCTTTGTGCCATGGTGCAAATAATGAAACTGGAAACTGCACTGAAGGCGCGACTTGTTCCAGACACACGAAGTAAATGAAGTGAGTTTAGTCTCTTAATAACTCTCTCTGAAAGTGAAAAGACTGAAGTGCACTTTATATTTCTTAAGGTCCAGCACTCTCTCCTCTATTATTGTGTTAATTTGCTCTCCCTTCTCACCTGTCTGATCATGATTAAAGCTCTCATCTGCATCTGAGATGGATGGATCCATTAGGCCTTTAACGGGTTTTAAAGATTGCTGCTGAAACACACTGACGGACCGACTCCAAACACTTCGTCAACCAAACCCTTAATCACGTTTTCATTCACTCGCTTACAGTAGAATCGCTTTCACAACATCTTTTCATCTGAAATAAATAAACCATTTACATTAATGCAATCATGTTGCATGTTCTCTTTTGATATTTGCAAGCACATTTCCATTTAAAGATTTGATTTAATTGTTTTTCATTTTTAATTGTTTGCAATTTTCAGTAATGCAACATTTAATTAAAAATGATACATTTTGTTTAATAACCTATTTGTAGAGTTTTATGTTTATATATTTTAATGTTCTATTTATGTGTTTGTGACATTCAAAAGACACGTTTAACAGACCCATTTCATCCAGAATAACTGCTGTTAGAATATAAAATGTTATGTTGTGAGTGTGTCTCACAAATAACAGGCCTGTAAACCAGATTCAGTTTGACATCCCTTTTCATTGCCACAGATTTGCTGACAGCTTTTTTCTGAGCCAAGCAATCTCCAACACTGAATTTTTACAGATTTTCATCATATGGAAAAAAATTACGTTCTCCAAATAACTTGTAACTCAAAGAAAGGTGAGAAAAGCTCAACATGTTTTTTAGTGACCTGCTCTTTTAAGATTAAACAAGCATTTGCTTCTGTTTTTAGTTCCTTTTGTTCTAACTGAAATGAAACTTTTAAAGAGCAAATGGTATCTGGAAATCTGGCATCTTTAAGGATGTTCTGTAAGACTTGACAGAGTATTTTTCAGCAGCGTTTTATCTTCATACTGAACATCACAGCGTCACACCAGGCTGTTAGAAATTCTAATGCAACCAGTAAAGGTTTTACAAGTCCGCTGCATTGATGGAGAGCATTTATCTCTGTGGAAATGGTGACAGAGTAAGTATATGAGGCAGTTAGTGCTGTGAGTGCAGTTTTACTGCGACACGAGGACAGACCAGAGCCTTCAGAAGCACAGAAACACGAGCAGAAGCGTCTGGAAGTCAGTTAAACCCCTGACACGAGGAGCTCTTGTCCGTCAGTGAGTCAGAGACCATCAATTATCACATATGCTTGCATGCTGTTGCTCTTTTGGATTGCTTCTATTGTCTTCGATTTGGATAAAAGCATCTGCTAAATGACTAAACTGTAAATGTAATCACCTGGAATGTGTATAATTTTCATCTCAAAATACAAACCATATTTTTGAGTACTTTAAAAAGGTGGTCTCTGAAGCTCAAATGCTTCAACAGAAGAGCAGAAGCTGATATTACAGCTCAATGAAAGCAAAATGTTATTAATGTTTTTTTTTTGTTTGTTTGTTTTTTTTCTTTCTGGGTAAAAGACTCCAGGGAAGTTTGATCTCATATCTAATTCTTCACATTAATTCTTAATTATTTTGCAGTTAACATGCATCTTTTCTTCTCCACCTGTTATTTTTATTTTTCCAAAAGCTTTGCCTTAACTTTAAATTTAAATTTTACATTAGCATTGCATCCTTCTCATGTGCATTGAAATATTTAACTTTCAGTCTGATTTAAATCTCTTTTTGCTCATTTGATCTGTAAAAGAAGATCTGCCTAAACACCTGAATAACTTCTAGCCTTCGTGGGCAATTATACATCACTTAGGCCTAAAATGATTACAGCTTTATTCAAAATTAAAACTTTCCCACAATTAACAAAACCTTACACTCAAGGAGTAAAACACAAGGCTTGATTTGCACAACTGTAAGCACATTGTCAGCTTCACACTTTTTGCAAAACATTACACACACTGTCAATATACCACACCTAGAAACCAATCGACTGATTTGGGTAAATGGGAAAGAAATCAATGATATTTTCCTGCAGCATTGCTCTTGTGTAGTGTTTGGTGAAATATAGTGTAGTTGCACTTTTTTCTTTGTACTTCATTTACAGTACTCTAATCACTGAGAAATAGATTAGCAATTCAGAAAAACAGTAATAGTGGTAATCAAGATCGATGTGGTTTACAATAGGTAAATTGTGCTTGGAAAATAAAAATATGAGAATAATCATCTATACACAACTGTACCATATTTCAATCCAGATCCTGGAACGATCCTAGAAGGTGAGAAAGGAGCAAATCAAGGAATCAGATTTAAGATCAGGTTCAAATTAAAACAAGCAAAACATATCTCGTTTAGCTTTCGAATTAAGACTTTGTTTTCACTCCATTGGCAGATATTTTTGCTTGCTTTACACAATTTTGGAGTATTGAATATTTTGCTGTATTGTATAAATCGAAGTGTACATACCAGCCCAGTCTCACGGCGATTCGTACATATTTTTCAAGATGGTTAATTCACTCAGAGAAGCTGTCAGTGTCAGCTGTCAATCATTTTTGATGGCATCACATAACATAAAAAAACAAAAACAAAAAAAACATATAAAATCTACATCAAATGACAAAAACCGTGTTTGAAAAAACGAAATATAAAGTGAAATGTAATTATTTAGTTTGTCTCGCGTCTCATGAGATTACATTTGGAGGGTGGGTTTATGCCCTATCCTGGGACCAGCCGCCTGGGGACAAACAGAACACGATGGTTTCACTTTGAAGACAAACACAGAGCTCAGTGGACTTTATTGCATAGTTTTAAGTGTGGATGTGTCTTACTCATGGAACTGATGAGGCTCATAGGACAGAAGAAAATAATCACTTAGACTGACACGAAGGAACAGGATTGTTAATGATTTCGTCTGTCCTCAAATACAGCGTGCATGCTACACATTTCATGTCAGTCCTGCTCTTGACTTTGTTCTGAACTTATCGATCTCGTTAGGAGATGTAATAAAGCAGAGTCTCTGTCACGTCCTTCAGTCCAGTCTGACTCGTTTTAACATTTCTCGTCCCTCAGACTGCTTTGTCTTGCCAATCTTGAGCTGAATTACCTGGTTGACTCTTGGACACTGTCCAGTCTTACAATGTGTCTGTCCTTACACGTTGTGTCCATTAGTGCAGTGCTGAATAAGCTCAGGTCTGTTTAACAGCCTCTCAAACTTCAGACAGACTTCAGTCGTTGTGATTCACATCTGTCTGTCATCAATTAATAATACATTTATGATTTTAGTCATTCTTTTTTTTAAATCAGAATCTACATGTAACATGTATGTATTTCTGTTCTTGTTGTCATTTCCCATGTGCTCTGTGTTTTTCCCCTGTGACCTAGTTTTGTTTAATCAAGTATTCCGTTCAGGTGTGTCTAGCTTGTTATCTGTGATTGTCTGCCCTTTATAAGTTGGTTCCTGTCTTTCAGTACCTGTTCGTGATCGTCGTTGTATAGCTGTGTGTTAAACAATTCTCAGTGTTTCATTATTATTAAAAAGATGTTTAATTGTTAAAAGGATTCTTTCCTTTTCCTGAACACAAGCATGACACTACGGTAATTAACAGTTTTTTTACGATTTCCTTAGCACAATTTTGAAAACGACCCTACACCAAAGCAGGCACAACACTTCAGGGTTGTGTGTAATGTTTTGACAAAGCGACAACAGACAAAGGTAAAATACTGTATCCAGTACAGGTTACAGTAAACAACAACAAACATAAAATAAAATATAATGTAAAAAAAAACTGACAATATTGTATTGTATAGTGCTTAAACCTGATTGATGTGTCTACGGTTGATCAATCATGTGTTTGTGATGGCTCTGTTGAACAGATCGGCTCAGAGCTGTGGGAATTTGACAGTCAGGGCTTTGGAATTGCAAGGAAGTGACATCATGATATACTTCTGTGTCTGATGTATACAAGTGTGTTTAGTGTTAAGCAGATCACTGTGTAATGTTTTGCAAACAGTGTGAAGCTGACAACGTGCTTGGAGTCGTGCAGATCTAGCCTGTGTTTCGCTCCTTGAGTTTAAGATTTGGCTAATTGTGGGAAAAGATTCATTTTAAGGTATAAGCAATCATAAAAAAAACCCCTGTAATTTCATCTCCATCTGTTAAACAGAAGATGTCTTACGGTAAACAGAATTGATTTACCTGCTGTTAATTGGATCTGCTCAAAGTAAGCGAGAGAAATAAGTTAAACAATATTTTAAAAATTTTAAATTCATCCTGTACTGTTTTTAAATTAATGAATTGTTTGTCAATTATATTATTGAAAACATATATACACCCCATGCATTTTTATTTATTTTTTAATTTGTGGTGAGTTTTTTTTTTTTATTGTTTGTGAAAGAAGTCTCTTCTGCTTATCTCAGCTGTATTAACTTGGTTTTAACCTGTCTGTTGGTCTACCGCTCCCATGTGTGACTAATTCTGTCCGTCACAGTCCAATAACCCCCCTTTGAACCCTTAAACCTGCCTGTCTTGAGCTCAGAAACTATAAGTGCTCTCCATGTCTGTCCATTGAGATCATTCATGAACAGTCTGCTTGTTCGTTTGTCCCAAATTCTCCTGAGGTCTGTGTGTGTTCTCAAGGTCAGTGTGTGTGTGTGTTAGAAGGAACACACTAGACTATACTGACAGAAACCATTTAGCAGAGAAATACATAAATGGGCTTCTTGAGTGAAATATTGACCGTGACCTTTAGGAAATTATGTCATGTCCTCTTCAGAAGAGCACAGGGCAGTTGTTACCTCCATACACACGTTACATGTCTGATAGCTGTGTACAATACAATCACACGTCAGATGACATTAACATACGCTGGAAGGAGGCTGAAGCTACAGACAGAGAGAGACTGAATGGAATCTTTATGATGCAGTTCATCAGCTGAATATACGCGTCTGCTTTAATAAAGAGGCAGATCGGGATTGTGTCAGTGATTTACATGTGAGTGTGTCAGACAGCAGGGTTAATTAAAACACAGCCTTACAGCCTCATTCTTCCTCCAGCATCCACAGATCCAGAGAGTCATTGTTATGATCACCTAGATGTGCCAGTCCAGATTGGATGGCACTCCAGCCCCCCATGTACTGTGTCTGTCACCTGTGTACTCTGTCTCCACCCAACTCATGTGTTGTCATAGTAACCAATATGTTCTCCGCCCTCCTCATGTGTCTCTATGGCAACTGATATGTTCTCCACCCCTCCGTGTCGTTACCTCCAGTATAAATACTCCAGAATTCCCTGTGTTCGGCACTCATCATGGTACGTGGTTCGTCCTGTCTGTGTAAGTGTTTACCTCCCTCTGTATTGTTGATTCTCCGCTGCTGACTTTTTGCCTGCTTCTTGGATTATGATTCTCACCTTCTCCTACGGACTCTGTTTGTATATCGTCTGACCTTCTGTCTGATATCTGGATTTGTCGTTTGCCTCATCTCTGACATTGTTGTTCGCCGTCTCTGACCATTGCCTGTATTGAAGATATGGAAGACGCGGAGTGGACTTTTTCCGAGCTGGTGGATGCAGTGCTTGCAGCCTGCAGCTCTACACAAACTGTGGGGGAGAGAGTGTCACAGGGAATCCCGGGCAGCAATATCACCAGTCAGCAAACAGCCAAGCCGACAAGTATGAGAGGATACAGACGTTTCGCAGCGTCAGGGGCCGTGTTCAGCTAGTAGGTGTATTCAGCCGTATTGAAAGGTCCATCATTTACTCTCTCTCAGCTCGTTTTTATCTGAATGAGTTTCTTTTTTCTGTTGAACATTGTATAAACTCAAAGCGGACCAGCTACAGTTTGGTTATAAAAAAATATCTTATTTTGTGTTTAGCACAAGAAAGAAATTAATACAGGTGTGAGACAACATGTAAGTGAGTTAATTTCGTAAGGGTAGACTATTGTCAAGTAACGTTAGCCTATGAAATACAAGAAGACTTTTATATACCATACAGTGTAACATTACCAAAAGGTTCCACATTTTTTAAGGTGTCTTAAGTCAAAAGGCTATAGGGTTTACGTTAAAAACTATAAATTTTCTTTCTTACTTTCTTTCTTTCCAGTCAGTCTGTAGAGACCCAGCCTCTGACTTCAGGCATAGAACTGGAGAAATTCTCAGTCACAGAGAAAGTAAATACAGTTGTTGTTGTTTTTTTACCTATTCTGAGTGTAACTTTGTCATGTTCTTCTACAAAGTTTTAGTAATACAATAGCATATTATTTAAACATTTTTTTGACTATATTTACAACTGAAGAGGGACACAACTGGTACTGCAGAGGCCTCGATGGTGCTTGTAGGTGAGCTTAATATCCATGAAAACCAATTATATAATTTACATTAAAAAGACACATTTTTAGGTGTTTCTATTAGCAGGCATTGATACTGGTTTGTGTGTGTAAGGTGCTCTGGAGTTCCTGGAGAGGCCTGCGATAGCGTTTGTGCGTCTACGGGATGCTGTGGTGCTGGAGTCGGCTCTTGAAACTCCTGTGCCAGTGCGGTTCATCTTTATCCTGATTGGCCCAACCACAACTGACATCGACTATCATGAGTGTGGCCGAGCAATGGCAGCACTACTTGCTGACAAAGTAAGAAAACCGACAAGAAGAGCAAATCTACAATCACTGCAACCCTTACCATTTTAGATTAATTTTTTTTCTAATAAATTATTCATTCTTTCTATAAAAAGAGATCTATGCACACTTCTTAACACAGTTCTGAAATGGAAGTGGAACAGTAATAGTGCAACCACATTAATTTTTTATGTCCTAGTGCATGCTACGATTAGGGAAAATGTTGACCAAAAAAAAAAAAAAACTTATGATATGATTATATTTGAAGATTTATTTTAAATATTTTACATTTAAGCTGTTTTTGCCTTTCACAGGTATTTAACCAGGCAGCTTTTCAGGCTCAGAGTGACCAGGAGCTGACCGATGCTGTGGGAGACTTCTTGGACTGCTGCATTGTGATACCACCCACTGAGATTCAGGACGAGTCCATGCTAACATCACTCATCCCCTTCCAGAAGAAACTACTGCAAGAGAGACTACGTCCATCTGACCCCAAACTCCGTTTGGATGTCAAACCTCGCAAGCGTAAGGACGCATACAGTACACACACTATAACACGTGCTTGATCAATGAAGTATATAATAACTGTATAAGTGATTATACTTGCAGCAGGACTTCACTGCACATGCAATAGATCAGTATTTCCAATTAATAATTTAACAAATGCTTAAGAACTCAAGTGCTTCCTAACAAACACAAATGTCATGATATCCTGATATAAATGGCTATATGGATGAAATTTGGCATCATTATTATTCTGACTTTTACGTGTACATAGAAATTTGGAATATTGTCAACAAACAATAATTTTATTGTCTGGAAATGGATTCAATGGAAAAATATATTTTTTGGCATTGTACATTTAAATTTTTGTGTAAATTGGACCTAAAAGCTAGGACAAGTTTGGAAAAGTAGATTTTTAGGAAAAGAAAAATTGGCAGAAATATGTATTTTTTAAAGTCAAAAACTTTAAAAGCTTGTGATTCAGGAGTATTGAAAAATTGATTAAATTATTGATCATATCCAGGCACTGTATGCGCAGTACAAACATGAAATGAAATGTAAATAAAATTGTGCACAAATCTAAATTAGCTCATTTTCACACATAATAAAAACTTTATTTCATTATTTCATGATGTGGCATTACATTTTTTGCATAATGAACACTACACTATAAAGCTCCCAAGAAACCAATTTCTCGATTTTGTTTGTGTGCTAGTTAATAGTTAATTGCAAGACAATAAATACTGTATTGTGAGATAATATAGAATAAGTGAAATAATATAGTCAAGTGGTCATTATTACCTTATAAAAGTATATATATTCAAGTACCACCACTGTTAGGGTTTATTTTAGAAAAGTAAAAGCATAGCACAGACATCTAAAGCTATAATTCTTCTTCCCACAGCTTCAAAATCCTTAGGACCCCCTCAAGAGGATCCACTAGCACGTACTGGTGTTCCATTCGGGGGCATGATTAGAGACATGAAGAGACGGTATCAATTCTATGTCAGTGACATCACTGATGCTCTAAACGCTCAAGTTGTTGCTGCTATCATCTTCATCTACTTTGCTGCTCTCTCACCAGCCATCACCTTTGGAGGTCTCCTTGGTAAATATGTTCAGCCTAAAGAAGGCTTCACACTTTACACCAATCCCATTTGTTTCCCAGATCTGATCTTTAGGACTGAGAGTCTTTTTGCACTGTACACATTTTCTCACTCATTCAGTGTTAACTAGTGATTGCCACACAATCCACTATATTGGTGATTTAATATTACATGTGCAATGCATCTCAAAAAACTGTATCAGATCCAATAGGATTTTTTTAGACTAAAGACCTTTCCACACTGAGCGTGATAAAGCAAAACAGATTTCAGAAGCGAGGATGTGATGGAATAGAATATCTTCCTGTGGATGCTTCCATATATACCACAAATATTCACACACCGATAATGCAAATTTTTTTTTTTTTTATCCAATCCAATGATTTGAGCTAGAATAACACACAAACAGCAAATGCTGTGGCACAAAAGGGTGAGAACAGATTTATTCTTATCAGGGCTCTAGAGTGCAACCTAATTTCTCATTAGTGCGACTAAAAAAAAATATGAGGTCTGCGACCAGACGATCAAAAGGGGTTCAACAACCAACACACAAGTCCGGTATAGACACGGTGAGAGAGAGAGGCGAGTAGCCTAGGCCCGTCTGATAAACAGAGTGGATGTAGCCGATGATGAGAAAAGATGAAAAGAACGCTTGACAACTGACTCGTTAAGTATGTTAAGTTAAAGCCTGATCCGTCCGAGAATCATTTGAGCACCAAAACTTTTGCCTTTCTTGTAGAATTGTGCTTCAAATAAATAACTTTATGCTGACCAGATTGTTACACCGTGTCTACATCGGACCAAAATGGCGCGACATGACAAAATACAATAGAACATTTCTAATAATTCTCTATTGACTTGGATTGAGTTTTTTTATAAAGCTAGAAAATAACAAGTATTTCAGTTCAACTGAATTTTAGAAATTGTTTACATTTTGAACAACAAATATTTGCTTTTAAAGGTTTAGAAGTAATTAATTGTGGAATGTTGTAACAGTGTAACAAAAAAAACACCTGCTGTTTAAAAATACAAATCAGTAAAAAAAACTAATTTGGTTTTGTTGCATGTATTTTTAAAATTCAAAACCTCGAACATCAGACTGTACAAGATCTTGGCCAAAGAATCTGAACTTTAAATTTTTTTAATTAAAGGAATTAAAATGTAATTATTTAATTGTTTTCAAATATATAAGTTCAAAGGCATAAAATATGGCACAAATACAGTTTGTTAAATTAGAGATTTAAAAATTTTTGTTTATTAATTAATTCATTCAGATTCTTGTTGGCTTTCTTAACAAAGCTGGACAGAGTAAGCAACACAAATCTAAAAAAAAAATCACCTTATATTAAAAATCACCTTAGCTCTCTTATGCTTTTCTCCACAGCTGATAAGGTGGATAACATGATGGGAGTTTCAGAGCTGATGATCTCCACTTCAGTGCTGGGCATTATCTTCTGCCTGATCGCTGCCCAACCTGTACTAGTTATCGGCTTTTCTGGGCCACTGCTGGTGTTTGAAGAGGCCTTTTTTAATGTAAGTGTTTCTTTTTTTTTAACATCTTTTCCAATACATCATCCTTCTTGTGTATTTTCTGGTCAGTTCATTTAAATTATCCCATCATGCTTTTCCTCCTGGCTGAAGTTCTGTAAGTCTCAAGGCATTGAGTACATCGTAGGCCGAGTGTGGGTTGGCGCTTGGCTGGTGGTCATTGTTGTGGTCATTGTTGCTTTTGAAGGCAGCTTCCTGGTCCGCTTCATTTCCCGCTTCACTCAAGAGATCTTCTCCATCCTCATCTCCCTCATCTTCATCTATGAGACCTTTGCCAAACTTGGCAGGGTAAACTCCTTTATTATTTGCTATTTTATGTGCATTCTATTGGGTCTTTAACATGCAACCATTCCTGTTCTTTTGTATCATTACTTTATATGTATTACTACCTTTTTTTTCAGTTTAACCAACCTGAGACAGAGACCTTAATCAGCTGTTATCACGTGCAAAATGCAGACATATAATTCATTTACTTATTAAAATGTATGCCTCCTAATAGTTTTTCAACGGTAATCCCGTTAATTATAGTAATTAATGGTGCTTGCTAAGGCAAATTAGCCTTAAATTAGACCAGCAATTGGGCTCTTTTGCCCTGGGCTAGTAATAACCGCTTAGCAATTTGTAACCACTCAAAAAACTATAGCAGCTACTTAGCAATGAGTTTGCGTGGACAAGCAATTTTCCCATAATGATAGTGAAGATATAATGGTGATATAT
>JAUCMU010000021.1:2508008-2523058 GCA_032275025.1 Enteromius treurensis | reverse complement strand
ATATATGTGTGTATAAACATGTTTTCTAAACTCCAGTACCTAATAGTAGCAAAGAGGCTTCTTTTTTATAAATGTATGTACATTACTTGAGCACACAATACTGGTAAAAAGTTTGCTAAAACAGTAAGCCTTTCCATATTTGCTTTTCTTATGCTAATTTCATTCTTTGAAGCTCATCAAGACTATATTAAAGTACATTTTACTACAGTAAAATGTTAAATATTCTTACAATTTAAATAACTGTTTTCTTTATTCTTGTGATGGCAAAGCAGAATATTTTGTAATCATTACAGTTTTCAGTGTCACATGAACCTACAGGAATAATTCTAATACAGATTTTTTTTTGCTCAATGGTTATTGGTGCTCAATCATTAATAATAGTTCTTATTATTAATGTGAATAACAGCTTTTGCTGCTTAATGTTTATGTGGAAACCATAAAAGATCTTTTTCAGGATTCTTTGTTTAGAAGAAAGTTCAAAAGAAAACATGTCTTTACTGTCACTTTTGGTCGATTTAATGTGTCCTAGCTGAATAAACCAAGATCTCCTGAATGGTAGTGTATCTTGGCTTCCACAAAAATATCAGACAGCAAAACTGCTTTAAATATTGAGAATAAGAAAGAAATATTTCTTGAGACCCAAATTTAAAAATGATTTCTGAAGAATGGTTTCATTTTAAAAATATTCTCAGAAATAAAAATTGAATTATTTGAAATTGTAATAATATTTGACTTTGTTTTTAAATACAAAAAACAGCCTCGTTTTAAGTCATTAATAAGATATGATAAGTACTATAATCAATTTTTCTATCTGCATTGCAGGTTTTCAGAGAACACCCTCTTATCCTGAATTACGAGCATTTAAACACTACAGCTGAGGATCCTTGGCACTCAGTTGTCAGCTATCAGAGACTCCTGGACAATGCTACAGGCAATATGTCTGTCGTGAGGTTCATTACACACCAGCCTTATCCCAACACTGCTCTTCTGTCCATGTGTCTCATGTTTGGCTGTTTCTCTATTGCATACTACCTACGCATGTTCAAGAATGGCAAATTCCTGCCAGGCAAGGTATATAGACATTTTGTTGAATTTGTGATCAAAACTTTACTAATTGACTTCATAGCAGTCTTCGTTGAAGCAGGTTCCATTCATTTAAAGAACTGAATGTTTGATGCATAGATTCGACGTTTGCTTGGTGACTTTGGAGTTCCTATTGCAATTTTCCTCATGGTGGCTATCGATATCAATATTGAGGATACATACACTCAGGTATGCTTGTAAATATGATTTAATTCTAATAGCAAGTTCTTATTTTAATTTAACTGGTTTCCTTTGCTGCCGTTATAGACAGATGACACTTTTAGGATACCAATTTAGATCCAATACTATGAAGTTACTGTCTTGACCTCTCTGACCTTTGACTTGTCTGACAGAAACTGGTGGTGCCTAAGGGTCTTCAGGTGTCCAACCCTAAGATGCGGGGATGGTTAATCAACCCTATGGGTGAACACAAGCCCTTTCCTATATGGATGATGTTCGCCTCTGTTGTCCCAGCTATGTTGGTCTTCATCCTCATCTTCCTAGAGTCTCAGATTACCACGTGAGTGATGTTTTCTAAAGTAAGATGACTGCAGGTTCTTCATTGTTTTTTTTTAAATATCATAAAAAAGTTTGTGGAACCCAAAATATTTTAATTTATACCATTTTTATGAAACCCTCTTTTGGAACTTTTACTTTTAAGAGCACAACATAAACCTGGGATTTTCCTTTGAAGAGTATATTTCAAGTAAAATGTACAATGTGTTCTAAAAAGAAGAGACAGAGTTGTGAGATAAAATCTTGCAAAACAAACAAACAAAAAAAGAATTGTGAGATGAAATTAAGAAGTGAGATAAAAACTTAAAGTAATAATGTTGCATATATCTTACAATATATTGCATAAATCAGTGACATTTGACATTTTTAGTGTTTATATTATATTTTTTAGATTAAAAAGTTGCAATTACCTTTTTTTTTCCTGTGACAAAAATAAAGCATTGCATTAGTTGTGGCAGGTCACTCTCCGCTGATCCCCATCTACCTATAGGAACACAACACCTAAGGGTCCATATATAAGGTCCTTCAGTAATATCAGCAGTTTTTGCATTGCTCAATAGCTAACTACCCTTCTTCATCCCCAACTCCTCCTCTGTCAGTCAGGATCCAGGGTTCTTCTCGAATTATATAACGTCTACAAAAAGATTGAACTTTAACAATATCTGCAATACATTCTTTGGGTGTATTCTGTTTATCCTGGGGTGTTATCGTTGCTGTGCCTTATCTCATCCATGCTAGGCTGCATGGATGCACAGGGAGTTCTAGCCCAGAACAGAACCATACCGCCAATCCAAACTACTGTGTATGCTAATTGTCAGTCACCTTGACATCTTTGACACAGTGTGGCAAAAATAAGGATTTGATTCATTGGTGACACTTTAGCTTTGGGGAATCCTCACTGTTAAAGGCATAGTTTACCCAAAAATGAACATTCTTTCATCATTACTTGAGTAATTCCAAATCTGTATGAACTTCTTTGTTCATCTTTGTTCAGATTTTGAACTACTTGAGGGTGAGTAAATGATGACAGAATTTTCATTTTTGGGAGAACTATTTCTTTATTTTCTGTACCCTACCAACTATTTATAAGCAGCACATCAAGAGTTTGATGCAAAAGTCCTAAGTAATGGTTTATTAATATTGAGAATTATACCTTAACTTAAAATTGACCAATTTATTTATAATGATTTTATTTTTAAAGAAATCTTTTTACTTGTCTCCTTTTTAAGGCTGATTGTGAGTAAACCAGAGAGAAAAATGGTCAAGGGTTCTGGCTTCCACATGGATCTTCTCATCCTGGTGAGCATGGGAGGTCTGAGCGCCATATTTGGCATTCCTTGGTTGAGTGCCGCAACTGTACGATCCGTATCTCACGCCAATGCCCTGACTGTCATGAGCAAGGGCCCAAAACCTGAGATTGAGAAGGTTTTGGAACAGAGAGTCAGTGGAGTAGTGGTGGCTTTGCTTGTTGGTAGGTTGACAAACTCCTAAACTTCTTCTAAACATGGTTCTCACATACTGCACATTCTTATGGTACATTAACATCTTCTTTGTCTGTCCTTTTGCAGGTCTGTCCATTCTCATGGAGCCCATTCTAAAAATGATTCCAATTACAGCTCTGTTTGGAATCTTCCTTTACATGGGAATCACATCCCTCAGTGGCATTCAGCTTTGGGATCGAATGCTGCTCCTCCTTATTCCCAAAAAGTATCACCCAGATGAACCTTATGCTACTAAAGTAAGTTCTCACATCTTCTATGTTGGAGTACTTTGCATTTAAGTTTTCCTTCTGGTAAATGTTACATTCTCAAGGTTGGTTGCCCTATTCGCGTTAAACCAGTTGATCCTGGTCTCTGTCTCCCTCTGCAGGTCAGCACCAATAGAATGCATGTTTTTACTGCGATCCAGATTGCGTGTCTGGCAGCCTTGTGGATGGTGAAATCAAGCCCTGTGTCACTGGCTCTACCGTTCGTCCTGATACTCACCATCCCTCTCCGCATGTTCATGACTGGACGACTTTTCACTGAACAAGAGATCAAATATGTAAGTGGCACATTGACTGATATATATATATACTCAGTACTGTGCAAAAGTCTTAGACCAATAGTATCTTCACCAACAAAAAATGGTTTTAAGTTATTTCTATCTTTTATGGTAGCGTGTTTACAGAGATCTGATCTGATCATCATCCAGTCTGTCTGGAGTGACATGAAGTAACAGAACAAACTGAGACAGACTCAATCCACTCAATCTGGTACTTCATGTCATTCTAGACAGACTGCATGATGATCAGATCAGATCTCTGTGTGGAGCACTGGCTGGTGTCAGACTCCTTGTGCAGACAATAATCTCACTGCATTATTACAATTAATGACAAATATATATTATTTGCAGGTTAAAGGTCACAATTGCATTTTCAAGCTATTCAAACAGAGATTCTTTAAAATTATGTACAGTATTCATTTAGTTATACATTCTAGTTTAACTATAAATCAGCTAACTGAATAATTTCCTTTCTACCTAATGTCTTCAATACAGCTTGACGGTGATGATGCAAAGGCAACATTTGAAGAGGAGCCAGGAGTGGATGTGTACTCTGAAACACAGATGCCGTTATAGATCATTTTTCATAATCAACATTTTAGAGTGCATCAAGCATATGAAAATTTTGACAAAATGATACCCAACTTCAGCCCCCCTTTAATGCAACTTTAACTTCTTTTTTTTTTTTTCTTCTTTTTTTTTTTTTTTGGTGTGCTTGGGGGAGGGGTTCTATGTTTATTGCTCTTATGGTCCAGTAGAGTTCTTACAAGATGACATATCATGACATGTAAAATGTGGATGTACATTTAAGTGCCTTTTGTAACATTGCTCTCACGTTAATTAGGTACTGTGTAATGAAAATGCACACCACAAAGATATGACATTAAATCAATATTTTTCAGTACATATTTTGTCTTTTTGGGTGAGTAAATTTACTTCTCCCTTATTAATATAAAGATGGGCTATTACCAGTCTAAAGTCATGATAAGTGGTATGTGTTGAAAATGACCAATCAAAAGAGCAGAGAGATCTGACATTTGATAGACATTAATTAAAAATAAATAAATAAATAAAATAATGTCGATATTTTAAGTATTATTTATTTTTTTTTGTAGATAAATATGGTAAAAATTGCACCGCTTGTGCTGAAAGAGCCAACCACTAAGTAAGTTCAACCCTGAGTGGAACAAAAGTGCTGTGGACAGCATGCAGAATTGATTCAGGTGACACTTTAGGTGTCATTAGCTTGTTATGGTTAGATTTAATTACAGTTGGAGCTAAATGCAAGGACCTAAATTGCCCACGCCTGACCAATAGGTTTTGCTTGAAGAATACTCTAAATCACTGCCCTGATACTAAACACTCTCTGCTTTAAAATAAACCTGGTGCATTTATGTAGACTCACCAGCAGGTGGAGTGAGAGACATGTCAATGTTGTTACGATACTATTAAGGCCAAGACCCCTTATTTGACTCAAACAATCAAAAACTGATTTGTCAAGTAATTTCTTTAAAGGGATCCATCTTCTTAATATAGAAACAATGCATGGTCACTGTTTTTTTATTTTCTTTTGAAACATAAATTTACTTAAATTTACTTTAAATAGCATAATGCTTTAAATAGCGGCATGGATTCGGATGTTAAGGCTGAATGACCTATATTCTTAAATTGAAAATTGCAAAGATAAAGAAAAATGTAAGATATTTGTCAACATGTAAATCCTTCGTTATGTATTCATTTTCAACATCATTGCAAGAGTACTAATGTAACATTAGACAGTCATATTACAAACGTGCAAACAAATGTTTGCATCAATATTCACTAAATGTATTTTGCCAGTGGAGACAAAAGGTCATGCCTTTTTGGGGAGAAGGCAGTACAGTCAGAGAGTGACTCCTTGTTACCATTAAACATTATAGACTCTTACACCATGTCTACACTGCATGTATTCTTTATTGCCCATAACAACTTTCTGCAATAAGGCGTCAAAATTTGTCCCATTGTCTTAAGTAGATTCGGAGTAAGTCAGATATTTTTACCCCCTATGACTGACAGTGATAGGTTCTATGTGTTTTGAAGAGGCACATACACCTTGTGAAGGCAAGGTTTTACTTTATTTTTATTTTTGTGTAGTATTTGTGTATTTCTGTTGATTTCTAACATGATGATAATCCACACTTAAGAAATAATGTGCACTTGAATATGGTTCAGACATTTTTTTTTTTTTTGATCAAAGGCAAAATATATTTGCAACTGTGAGATAATTTTTATTTATTTTTTTAGCATTTCAGCTTTGAATTGATGATTGTCAGCTCCTTCAAGAGGTCCCTGTTTGGCCTGATCCATCTCTTGTCTATGATGTGGTCAATGGCATCCTCCAGCAGTATTTTTTGGTGGATCATCAGGTATGCCAGAAAATATGTGTGCAGAGCGGCTGACACCATCTATGCCGTGCACTAACAACTTGTCTGGGAAAATAAAAAAAAGACACTGAAAATAAATTCATCCATACACATTTTGTCACCGTAGAATAAATGATGGATAATACATTGTGCACATGTGTGTTTTTGTCGGCTCTTACTTTCTGTGTTACTCAGCGCCTTGTGGATAAATTCAGAGGCTGGGAATAAGTCGTTGCTTATGTCAAACCGATTGTCATCCTTTACAAGCACACCATAGTAACTGATGTCCATTTGTTTATAATATTCCACACGTATATCAATCTTTCCTTGCATGTATTCCTTGTATGCCGCAGTGTTAAGGATGTGGCTAATACCCATCTCCTTTAGTTTGTCTTGGTCCATTGCTGTCTCTCTGCACAAAACCATAACAGCCTAGATTAGTCTTTTATTAAAGAGAATTAGTTAGAATAATAAAATAGCTCTTACACTTTGAAAAATATAGCTGCATGTAATAATTAATTCCTGTTAATACTGTAGCAATGTTTTGCAGACTTACTCATTTCCAATAAAGACATTGGGCCAGACCTCAGTGGCAGGTGTCCAGTGCACTTTATATTTGCGCATGCAACGCTCCAGCTGGGAAATGTTTCCGAGGGAATAGCTGTGCAGCGTTGACAACTCAGTTTTCACGTGAGTTTCCTGAGTTTCTGCTGTCACTTCAGGCTCTGGACCACTTGGAGCTGAGACACACAACTGCTGTGCATCAGCCAGATCTACTTTAGGTTCTGGTTTAGGACCTATCCACACATCCTGGTTATCGTAGACTACGCGACTAGATACCCGGAAGCCATCCCTCTTCGAAAGGCAACATCGAAGGCTATAGCGCAAGAGCTATTTCTGCTGGCTAGTTGTGTAGGGATACCATCAGCGATCCTGACTGACCAGGGAACTCCCTTCATGTCCCGGCTAATGGCTGACTTGTGCCGGCTGCTGAAGGTACAACAGGTAAAAACATCCGTGTATCACCCACAGACTGACGGCTTGGCGGAAAGTTTTAATAAAACCCTCAAGCAAATGCTCCGAAGAGTCGCATCAGAAGACCGCAAAGACTGGGACCAGCTTCTGCCATATGTGCTCTTTGGAATCCGGGAGGTGCCCCAAGCCTCTACTGGGTTCACGCCCTTTGAACTACTGTTCGGACGTCAGCCCCGAGGTCTGCTAGATGTGGCCAAGGAGGCCTGGGAACAGCAGCAAGCACCACACCGTACTTTCATTGAGCAAGTGAGGGATATGAGAGAGAAAATCGAAAAAGTCATTCCATTAGTCCGGGAACACATGGTTCAAGCCCAGCAAGCCCAACAACGCCATTATAACCGGGGGGCCCAACCGCGGGAGTTCCAGCCTGGAGACAGAGTGATGGTCCTGGTCCCCAACGCCGCCTGCAAGTTTTTAGCCCAGTGGCAGGGGCCCTACACTGTTGAGGAGCGGGTAGGCCCAGTAAACTATCGTGTACGTCAGCCAGGGCGGAGGAGGGCCACCCAAATTTACCATGTGAATCTGCTGAAACGCTGGGTCGGGGACCGGGACCAGGTGGCAGCTCTCGCCCTCCCACAGCCCGCGGTTGTCGACATGGACTCCAGCCTGTCAGCCGCCCAGAAGACGGAGCTGAGGCACCTGGTCAGTCAGTTCCAGGATGTGTTCTCAGAGACCCCAGGGTGCACGGACGCAGTCCAGCACGAAATACTTACCCCGCCAGGAGTCATCGTTCGGCAGCGACCCCACCGTATTCCAGAGGCCCGTCGGCAAGCTGTAGAGGAGAAGGTACAACAGATGCTCAAGCTGGGGGTAATAGAACCATCCCGCAGCCCATGGTCCAGCCCCATTGTCCTGGTCCAGAAAATCCAGGCGGTTCGAGATGCCCAGCGTCCCACAACGAAGACCCAGGTACAAGCCTTTTTGGGGTTGGCGGGGTATTATCGCTGTTTTATCCCCAGCTTCTCCTCCCTAGCTGCCCCTCTTTCAGACCTGACCAGGAAGGGGCATCCAGAGAAGGTACAATGGACGGTACCCGCCGAGGAGGCCTTCCAGGCCCTGAAGAAGGCTCTTACCTCAGAGCCAGTGCTGCACGCCCCGGACTTCAATCGCCCCTTCCTGGTGCAGACCGATGCCTCCGACACGGGACTCGGAGCTGTGCTCTCCCAGGAGCGACAAGGGGAGGAGCATCCGGTCGTGTACATCAGCCGTAAGCTGACCCCGGCGGAGAAGAACTACGCCGCGGTGGAGAAAGAGGCCCTCGCCGTCAAGTGGGCAGTCCTGGAGCTCAGGTATTACTTACTTGGAAGGACGTTCACTCTGTTTACAGATCATGCCCCCCTGCAGTGGATGGCCCGGGCAAAAAACACCAATGCCCGGGTAACCCAATGGTTCCTGACGCTCCAGGACTTCCACTTCGACGTGCGTCACCGGTCCGGATCTGCAAACTCCAACGCAGATGGCCTCTCGCGGCTTGGGGCAGCTTACACAGGTCTGTTAGGGGTCACTCCCCACCCACCCCTTTCATCCCCTCTCGTCCCTTTCTCCAGGACCAGGACGCTGCTTAGAGTGGGGGAGTGTGACGGGCGCCCGAACAGCGTCATCCTGGAAACAAAGGAGCAGCACCTGGAATGCATCAATCCGGGCCAATCGCTCACGGCAGGACGAGTATAAAAGAGACACAAGAACCAGAAAGTGTTGAGCTACGACGTATATATACACCAGATATTGACCATATTATTCAAACAAACAGATCCATCGCACAGTGAATTAGAAAGCTCTTCTGTTCTGATGATTTAGAACTCAACATTGCTTCAGTTCTCACTAGAAAATGTTCAAAATTCCACAAACTCTTTCTCTTTCTTTCTCTATCTCTTAATTTGTGTTCTGAAGATGAACAAAGATCTTATGGGTTTGTAATGACATAAGGGTGAGTAATTAATGACAACATTTTCTTTTTTGGATGAACTAACCCTTTAAGTTACCAGCCATCAACAGTGTTTTTTGATCATTTTCACAAACATTTCATGGCCACCAAAATATTTTCATTATATTAATATCTGAACACATTATGTGTGGAAATAGAACAGAGCCACTGCATTGAGGGGAAAAAAAAAACTATAAACACTAACTTCAGTATAGGGACAAATTGCTCATCAGGGACAAGTTACTCATTAGCATGTCTATCATTAGCATATTGCCTGTTTATTAATAATTATAATGCAGACATTATGCATGACTACATTCTACCTCTCTAATCCTACCCAATACTGCAACTTAACTACCTTACTAACTATTAATAAGAAGTAACGGAGTTTATGAAGGCAAGATTCTTGTTAATGGTTTGGTAATATTGGGAATTAAAAAAAAAAAACAAAAAAAAAAACAAACAAAATAAAAAGTGTAAATGAGTAAAAATTAAGGAATAAATAAATGTATAAACTATCAATATACAAAATATTCTAGCTTCATGCATTATTATCAACACTTCGATGACAGCAAGTTTCATAAAAAGGTCAACATTTTGAACAAAAAGCTGAGGAAATTGTGTTTCTATAAAACACTACATTTGGATTAAATTCATAGCGGTAATCGAAATCATTGATGGAGTTGATTGCTTCCATCAACTCAACCAAAGTTTGCACAGTCCTGTAGCACTTCCGTGGGTCATCACTTTATTTGGTAACATTTGTCTTTTTTTATGTGTATGCTGTTTAATGCCTGATGCTTGCTATTTTACATATGAATCTGCTTACATATGCAATCACTTGTTTCTGCTTTTCCTTCACTTGTGCTTGATCAAGAGATACAATGCTCTTTCAGAAGATGCATAATAGCGCCCCTACCATATAAAGCCATATAAGGTTTTGAAAAGTTAATAAATGTAACTGTTATGCAGAACAACTGTGTGAAATCACACCACAGTTAGCTACACAGGAACATTATAGTCTTGCAGCGCAGTTCTTTTCTCTTAAAGGGTTTGAGATGCATTTGGTCCACTAGCTCTCCGAGGCCTTCTCCACTCCTCCCCCAAAGCTGACTTCACTGCAACACAAACTCTGATCAAGAAACTAAAAAAAAAAAAGAAAAACATCAGTGTGTGACAACTCTCTCCCTCTCATCTCTGCGGGAATCTGGTGGGGGCTTTTTGCAACCCACCTGGCCTCTACTCAATCAACTGCAGCTCAGCATCCGTAATGAGGCAGAGCTCCAGCAAACTCAGCTAGTGAGTTTTCAGCGCAGACACCCCACTTCTCTTGATCCTCACTCACAGCGAGGCCTGTTTTCATCCGCCCCGTTATTGTTGGAGAGTAGTTCACCTCACACTTCTATTTTTATTTTTTGTCTCTCTCTCTCTCACTCCTTTTTATGTTTCAGTATTTTTGTTTTACTGTGACCACCAGTTCACAGTTTCTTTTCAACTCTATTCCCACAGTGGCCACAGGATGTGCCAAAACAGTTTAAAAAGGAAATATCCTCATTTTTCTTTCCATTTTTATCCTGTTTTGAAATGTCAGCCAAAACCACACATTCCACAAACACATCAATGTACTTTTTGTTTTGTGAATACTTATGATATATAAAAACTCTTGCTAAAGCTACACTTAACACCACATAAACAACTTCACAATTAAATCTTCAGTTTAAGTTTACATGGCATAAGCACAACTTGTTGGAAAACACCTATTTTTTTAGTTACTCTCATTTGGCTGTTCATGTTATACATATACCAGGAGATATACCAGGGTTAACTAATATTTGTAATATTAACAATCATGTTAATCAAAGAAAATCTCTCACTGCACTTGACTATATCACTAATATAGATATAATTTAAATATAATTTCATTTGCACAGTGAAGTGTTTTTCATTAATTTATGCAATATATTTAATGTTCTTATTTATTTATTGTAGTTTTTGTCCTGTTTCTTGTAATTAGTTTATAATTTTATTTGATCACAAACTGTTTACTTATAGTAAGTGAGTTTTTGTCTCTTTTTTAGGTTTGTATTTTTTTTATTTTATTTTTTTGTGATATTGGCACAGTATTGTGAAACAGAAAAAAAAAAAACTTTTATCATGATAAAACCCCTAATTTCGGTTTTCACCTTGTATGTAAGAATATCAATGTGTTATATTTCTAATTTATTTGTTCATATTTAAATTTCTATAAAAACTTCTACTTTTTAGCTGCTTTTGCAGGATGTCTTTATCTCTGCCAAAACAACACAAAAGAAGAAGAAAAAAGATCTCTATTTTGTGAACACTGAGGTGATGTGCAAAAGCCCCTCTGGCTGCCAAAGCTAAAAACACCATAAAAAACACTCTTGCATCAGGCTTGGCTTCTTCCTTAATTCAGAACTTTACAAAAATTTAATAATTCCACACTACCATTTTGGGCTGCATTATGAATGTGTTGTTCTAGCCGCGGTAATTTTAGCAAAGCAAAGCGAGTGGAAACCCCAGCGTTTCACTTTTAAGCACTGAGCTGGTGCTCACAGCTGGAAACCACTACCATAACAAATAATACATGAGCGGCTAGCAAGAGGGAGTGCAGTCTATGCCATACAAACAGGAATAAATAATTGCGGCGCTTATTCACTGTGAATGGATGGAATCAGCAAAACCCTCTCGTACATCTGCCTCTAGACTCCTCACCTCCTCACCTCCTAAAATGAAGCTGCTCCGCCATCTGATTTGTGTACAAAACCCAGGCGCTAAACAAAAGCGTATTTTTCCATCATTGTAATTACACTCTGCCTAACACAAGCATATCTTCTGCTCTTATTTTTTACCAACCGGTCCTTCCGTAGTTGCCTAGCCGCCTCAGAGACAGACTTCGCCTTCGCTGTCATTCAGATTTCCCTCATTGGCCAAATGCTGATTGCGGAGTCTCATTTTTCAGAGCACATCAATCATTCTTTAGCATTAGCGTTCAAAGGGCCAATTAGCAAAGCTCTGAGGCACTTAGAGTCACCGAGTGCAAGGCTTCGATTAGAGCCTGACCTCGCTGCAATTTGCATGGACAGCTAAGCATCAAATTAAAGATACAGGATCTTTCACTTAATTACATCTAAAAGGATATTAGGGTGGAACTGTGGATATAAGCAGCCACGATTGGAAATATATCAGTCCAAAACAGTTACTGGTAACAACAAGAGAAATAGAAGTATAACATCCGATCAACGGCAGTGTTTATGTGCATCCTAGTTTTACAGTGTATCAGAGAACGCAACGAGTTCAGTCAGTCATATCGCAATGTTGTTGTTTTTTTCCCTTAATATTTGAAAGTTACATTTTTTAATGAACGATGCATTCCTTTATCTAATGAGAATAGCAGAGGTGATTTATTGCAAACTGAATCGGCTCTTTCCATAGCCTTAAAACAAAATTTTCTGTCAAATGTTAAATCATTGATTTAAAAATAAAACAACTCAATCTTCAAATGAATAAATGGAGGTACCAAAAGAAAAAAAAAAACTAAAATATTTATTTAGTCTTTTGTCAGTACACTGTTTTGTTTATTGCTTTCAATGAAAATTGTTTGGTTAATAAAAAATAAATGAATTAATTAATTTATATATATATATATAGGTTATTTGATTCTTTGGAATTCTTTGGATTTTGCTTTATTCACTGCTGACTCTAAGCATCCAAAAATATTGTACGTATGTAAACTGTTTTTTTAATTTATTTATTTATTTTTAATTATTAATTTGACCGTACATCTTGAAACAACGTCTTGTATCTGTATGAACAAAAATTGATTCATAGTTGATTAATAATTTTCAAATCTTTAAACGTATTCTCATTATAAAACAAGTTAATTAATGTTTATTTAGACTCTCATTGTTGGTTGTTAAAAGTAATTAAAAAAAAAAGCTAAATTAAAAATAATTAGTTTAGAATCTCTGCACAGAAGTTACTTAGTGTCGAATCCAAACAAAATTGAATATATGAAGATTAAGCAATTAATCAAATTTCAGGAGGACCATGCACGAACGATCGCAGCTGCCACTAATCTCCTTATTACTGATTACCCCGCGAATCTCCTATCTTCCGCCTTAAATACCGCTCACTTCCTATCCTCGGCCTCGAGAGCTGAGCAGCAACACAGTTTTTCACCACAGTTAGACTTCACTTGCTTCCTGCTTCGGCCAAAATGCTTTTGAGGCTTCTATTATATCTCTTGCAGCCCTAAGCCTAGCTCTTGTATCTAGTAGTCACTAATGTGTTACCGGCAGCGTCTCAGCTTCTTAATGGCACTCAAAGCAGCGGTCTGATTTCAAAGGCATTTCTTTCTCACAGTTACGAGGCAACACTCCTGAAATTAACACAAGCCGCCTTTCCAAGGTTCGGGGATGCATGAGATTCCACGATGCATTCATCGAGGCGAACGCGTCCAGCGATACCAGAAGTTGATCCGTGGTAGGCAATCGATAGTGCTTGTATTTTGCCCAGTGTTATGATGTTGCACTGTTATCATTCTCAAGCGCGAAGCACGCTGCCCTCTCATTAAGGCGTTACCAACTTTTCATCCAAAGTATTTAAATCTAGCCTGAAGTCGCTATGATGTCAAATGTCAATTTGCATATTCACTAAGTCCCCGCGGTCACATTTTGTAATGCTATGCACCGAAATTCTCAATACAACAGTTTTACTGATATATTTAATGGTTTCTGCGGTCAGGAAACGGAGTGAAAATGATATGGTGACTGAAATTAACCCAATTCTTTCTAGGCCTACTTGACTAGCTCTACATTAGAATATATTTATTTGGACTAATATCCTGATTTTAATTGAGCCGTTGCCGGATTTAAATCAAATTTAATCAAGATAGACATGACTATGGCATGATTTGGCCTATATTTGCACGCAAATAATACTTGGAAGCAACATATCTATTTTAACCAAATGCTCTGCTCCTCAGCCGCTGAAATGAACAGTCACTGAGAGAGGCGCGCTCTCGCTGAGAAACAGGAGCTTGCGCCCGCGCAGCACTATTAGTGACTCGCCGAGGTACGCATAAGCTGTGATTTCGGGTTGATTACATTTATCTGGGAATCATTGAGCGATATTTTGCGTAGTTCGTCTTGTAAATAATTTAAAGCCATTCAACTCGAAGTTTCATCAACATATTTCTTCGTGCATTTGTGTTCATCGCGATCTTAAAGCATAGGGTTATATATGTGAACGCCTCGTAGAGTACTCGTGCGCCTCTCGCGTGCGTACAGTATATATCGCGCATGCGTAGGGGCATGCACGCGTGCTAGTGCGTGTATGTTTGTATGCATGTTCATGCGCATGGGTGTACGTTTGTTTGTTATATACCATGTGCATATGTAGGTGTGTGTATGTATATGGGTGTGCGCGTTGCGTGTGTACCTGTATATGGATGCATATGCGTAAGTGTGTGTGTATGTATGTGCGTAAGTGCGTATTTATGCATGTTTGTGTGTATGTATATATGTATGTATGTTTATATGTACATATTATGTACGTATGCGCGTGCGTGTATATACATGTATTTCTACGTATTTTGCCTCTGCTCACGCCATTTAAAGATAGAATTTAAAAGATAATAGCAGTACCTGATGATCAATAGCATGCAACATAATGCTTGTGTAACCCCCATAAGAAGTTCTTATAGGAGTATGATTATGATAATTGCACTTTAATTCATTTCATTATATAATTATATAATTGCCTAAATAAATTATCCAATCAGAGCGCTGTGCAAAACCTGCATTAAGGAATCTGCCTAGCAATTACTGAGTAGTGCTCGATATGTAATTGTGATTGGTTGAATATTTAAGCTCCGCCTACAATATACGGAAAACAGGAGAGAAGAGGTGAATACACGGAAAAAAGCAGCGAGAGACGAAGACACAAATTAGAAGCTGTAAATTAATATTAAGATACAGAAACTTAACTAAATAGTTGTAACTCAGGAAATAGTTAAAAGAAGAGAA
>JAUCMU010000021.1:2470031-2489666 GCA_032275025.1 Enteromius treurensis | reverse complement strand
TGGTTGGGTCTTCCATTGGGACAATAATCCAAAACAAACATCAAAATAAACACAAGAATTAGTCACTGAGCACAAAAAGAAGCTTTTGCCTAAATGAGGTGAACTAAAGAGGAGAACCAACATGGAGCTGGTAATCTGAAGGGTCTGGAGTGATTCTGGATGAAGGAATGGTCTCTGGTGTTCTCCAAACTCTTCAGGCATTACAGGAGAAAAGTCAGAGCTGTGATCTTGGGAAAGGGACGTAGCAATAATGTGGGGCCAATAATTGTGGCCAATATGTGTTGGAGAAAAACATTTATTTCATTTATTTCATTTCTGGCCCATTTTCAAATGTTTTATTTCATTATCAGAATTATTATTTTTTTAAACGAAAGATCAAAAAGATAAACAATGCATATTTATTTTCACAGCCACCTTTGCTCAGATTGCCAATATTAGTGGAAGGCACTGTATATAATTCTAGGATGACACACATGTTTTTTTTATACAAGTAGTAGAACCTCTAACACGTTCTCTCTGCCAAAACCATTTATCTGGCAAGGCATTAAACACAAACAAACAAACTTCAGAATCAGATTTAGTACTTGATATGAGATAATTATTGCATTGCTGATTCGATGGCAACAAAGGAATCGGTGGTTATACTCAGTGGTTATACTGTATTATTAAACTGCTGCAATCCCACAGATTTTTGGCTGCCCCAGGATGAGATTTTCGGATATTCCAATGAAACTTGCCAGCCTCCTTCAGCACCCTGACCCTATCGTCATCAATCATATCATCAGGTGTGTGTTTGTGGTTCCTGTTCTTAATGTTCTCTTTTGTTACTCAACAGTTACTTTCCATGCTTTTTATTTTTTTTAATTCGAAATATTTAACCTACCAGTCCAATGTTCAGTAACATTTATGTTTCTGAGTATAGTTTGCACCTATATATGAATTTCTTATCAGATAAAATTTTTTATCTATTTTAAATGGGCAAATGTACCTATATATAGAGAGGAAAACTACTTGTGTACAGTATAAATGTGAAGTCCTATTGGAAAACTACTATTAATGAAAGAAGTTGAACATTTTTAACTGTCATAATTCTCATTCTTTCTTTCATCTTATAGTTTTAATGACTATTCTAAAATGTAATATGTGTAATGCTGTAAAGTATAGATTTGTAGAGTGGCTTTTTTTTTTTTTATATATCTGCTTTATTGTTGTATCATTTTGTCAGTGTGGATCCCAATGATCAGAAGAAGACTGCATGCTTTGATATTGATGTTGAGGTGGACGACCCTCTGAAGGCTCAGATGACCAGCTTCCTGTCATCCACAACTAATCAGCAGGAGATCACTGCCCTGGAAATGAAGGTGAGTGTGCAGGTACATAAAAGACACCTTGTGTGAATTATATTCCATTTGTTTTTTAACCAAACATTTTCATTCTCCATAAGATCCATGAGACCATTGAATCCATCAACCAGTTGAAAACCCAAAGAGACTTCATGCTCAGTTTCAGTAACAACCCACAGGATTTCATCCAGGACTGGCTCAAGTCTCAGAGCCGAGACCTCAAGGTACTTTTTAATTTCCCTCATTGTATTTCCTTCAGGGTTCTTTTGTTTGCCATCCACCATTCATGGATGTTTTGTCTTGGTTTCTGCAGTTAATGACTGACATTGTGGGAAATCCAGAGGAGGAGAGACAAACCGAGTTTTACCACTCACCCTGGGTCAAAGAAGCTGTTGGACGCTATATATTTTCAAAGGTGAGCACTTGGTCAGTTGCATAACCTGCTCAGACTAGTCTTAAAAAGTTAATCATCATATTTTTTTTTTTTTCTTCGAGACTGGTCCTAATGTTTTTTTTAAGTCAGTTACCAGTTAATTACACGGTCTTGACATAGTTGCTATGTTTATGCAACTCCTAGAGCGTCTATAATAGTACTTTTTTTTCAGGTCCAGCAAAGGAGACAGGAATTGGAACAGGTACTGGGTATCCGACTCACTTAGAAAGATTCAGACTTCAAATCCACGGTCACCTGAGGAATCGGCTCAGCAAATACTGATTAGAATAAAGCTTTCTGTTTGAAAACCAGTGGAGGAACTTCATGTAGAAGTTCGGGTGCAGTTTCAGCACATGTTCCATTACACACATCTGACCATATAAATTTCAAATGGTTTTACAGTAACTGGAACTTCTGTATGTATCTTTCTCTTAGCATTCATTTTCTGACCTTTTCTTATATATTCTGAAAACGAGGCATCCAGTTTATGATTCAGTTTGTTGACATACTCATCTTTGCTGTTATTACATCCTTTTGTTTGTGTACATTTTACAGTACGATATACAGTACTGTAAGCTTATTGGCTAAAACCCCTATAGGTAACTGATGCAACACGGCTTCTTTTTGTTTATAAATGTTGTGTTTAAAGTAGGAATTGCCAAACTCGTTCAAAAATTGCCATTTAGTTTTTGAAAGGTTTCTGACTGCAAAGGCTATTTTTACAGTTGAATTGCACAGTTTTTGAGTTAAAATGCAGTTACTTATAGTTAAGTAGACTAGTATTGAAAATGCAATGTTTTTCTTTGATTTTCAATATCGTGGAGTTTTTCATTTGGTCTCTCAGGAAAATATGTGCTGCACTGCATTCAAGAGCCATGTTTTTGTGTTTCCACCCAAGCGGGAAATCCAGCACATTTGGTTATCCAGCTGTTTTAGTTCAGTGTACCAGACTTTCTGTCTTCATCTTGTTGGTGTGTTTACAGAAATTATTTTTTTCTAGCTTTCAAAATCCGCTGAAGTGGCAGAGACCATCGAATAATCGAATTTGCGTAAGGTAGTGCTTCAGGTGTGCAACCCATCAGCATATTCTTATTTTTTCAAGCATTCAAGCCATATTTTTAACTCTCTAATAAGTAGTTCAGTTCATTATGCACTTCTTCATTCCAAACAGCTGATGGAAACTTTCTGTTTAAGTTGGATTTAATATGTGGTTCGTATTGGTGGAGTCGTTTGTGTTTTTTAGTATCGATGACAGAAAGTTAAGAAATATAGCAGGTTAAAGTTAAGCCCTATAATTTGTGACATGCTGCTGATAGCCACAGAAACCCCTTTCAACTAGCAATTCATAAAGTGGTCAAAAACCAAATGTGTTGACATTTATGTGCTTAAAATTAAATTCTCTACAGCATGTCTCAAATGTTGTCCATAGAGCTGAACTCTGAATTTTCCCTCATTTTGTTTAAAGCTGAATTACTCAGACAGTATTAATGCTGATCTGAAATGCAATTCTTGTTCCTTTGATTTACTTGTGAATGGATTAAGCTTTTTTTGTTTAAATGCAATTAAGTTCTTACAACTTAAGTTCGGTTTTATATTTTTGTATCAATCAAATGCTTACATTTTGTACTTTTTTTTTTTTTTTTTTTTTTTACTGGGAAATCGAAGTATTTTAAACAATAAAGTTTCCATAAAGGGGAATCACGTGTGAATGTATTTTTGATCATAACAATAATACGTTTTAGAATATTTAATGTTCTGAAAGATATTCAGGAATTTTGAATGTTATAATCAGATATTTAAAATATTTAATCCAAAAGTAAGAAAACCAGGTGTGTTTCTGTCTACTAGAAGGTAAACCATTAGCTAGTTAAAGTCAAACAACGATCGTGTTGATGCATGTATCTGGTTATTCTGGTAATACCTGTCTCCATTAATACCTCCCCTGTGCATTTTAGAACTGTTTGTTGGGGACTCTCATTACAAACTGTAACACAAAACGAATATGGGAGATTTGAGATAGCTGGACTTCTGCCGACAGATTGTACAATAAAAAAGAAACATTGAGCATAAAAAAATAAGTTAGAACAGTCATTGTTGGTCTATTACAATGTAAACTACATAATAGGGGTTCTTACTGGTATCTATATTAAACATGACTACTAATTCTTCTTCAATACTATACATTTATTAGATACTAGTACTTATTCCAAACATTAAGAATAATTACTAGTAAGATTGTTTAAACTATGTACGACATAATGACATAAGTAGTTGTGACTTTCAGGGTAAGAATTCTTACCAGATGAAAGTAATCAAAAGTAACTAGCATTTTGAATATATACTATGTAATAAAAAGCAATATTATGTAATAAGAGTATAATAAATATTTGTTAGTAAATAATATATTAGTATAATAATTAACTTAGACATTATTATTTATTTCAAAAAGAAATAAAGGAAAAAAATATTATTTTAGCGGAAGTATTTGTATCAATACCATCGTATTGGGGTCGTTTACCTTCTGTGTTGCCTTATACATTTATTTATACATTATTATCATTTTTAAACAAAATAAATTAATATTATTCGTTTCTCAGGAATTATACATTTTAGGCGCAATGAATGCCACATTTTTCTTAAGGTGTGCCTTTAGTCCCGTTGCACCCTACTAGCTGCATTAAATAGCATGAAAACAGCCAATAGTATGTTTTTATGCCATTCTCTGACTGTCCACTTCCTCGCCGTTAAATGTAACGCCATGAACACGCTCCAGCGTGATGTTGGCGCTAGAGCGCGCGTCCTTCAGTCTGCGTTCTGCACGAGGAAAACAAAGCGGAAACAGCGCCGCTGACGGACGGAAGTTTGTATGTTCAAGATGGCGCTAGACGGGATCGAGCAAGTAAGTGATATTTTTCTGTTAAATCGTGAAGCATAAACAGCACAGTTAGCTATGTTTTATAAGTCAGCATCATGTATTGGATAAGAGGAACCTGTTTTAATTGTAGTGTTTGAAAATACACGATAGAATAGCTGACTTTAAGACGCGTTTGCTCGGAATGAACCAGAGTTTGCTGTCTCATTGTGTCACACTGACTGACACTGATCATAACATGTTAGAATTGGTTGTAACATTACATATGTTTCATGATTGTTGATGATGAATACTTTTTTGTAACATGCGGAAATACTAATTAAAACAATATTAATATTTGATGTCTTATGCTTAGAGAAGAAATCTCCGCTAATCACATCTCTGATCATAACAGAATCAAATCGCTCCTATCTGATCCTTAACGTTATATTAAAACAGAAATATCTTATTTATAGCATACCATGAGAAATCTCATTGCTGTCCGCAGCGTGTTAAATGGATAATTTCTAATTCAACGTCATGAATAATCACTTAAGCTGGCACTGATGTTTAATAAACCTATTTAAATTAATATTATTTTTTACAGATGGATATTGAGGACAGTAAAGGAGGATCTGGTCTCCGACAGTATTACCTGTCTAAAATTGAGGAGCTTCAGGTAAGAATAGCCATGACGCACAGCTTAATTTATAAATATGAAGATATAATTTTAAAAAAAATATACGATTAACAGGTTGTTTTCAGACTTTAATCATTGTTTAGTTTCCTATTTCTATTTCCTATTGTGTTTGAAATATGGCTAAAGTGTGCTGCTGAAAGAACTGACAATCATTTATGAAAATATACTTCAATGTAATTTCTTATATAAAAACTTGTATGTCATGCATTTAAATGTTATTATAATTGTATATTTGTAATGATGAAACTGCAATTGTAACTGTAATCCTGAACCTTACATGTGTTGGTCAATAAAAAGTAGGCTTAGGTTCTTTTAAAAAAAAAATTTTTGTAAAACATAGTTGCATGGGAGTTGCATTTTTGCAACTGCATTTATTTATAGATTATATTCCTATAAGATATGAAGTATACTACAAATAAACATGCAGTGCAATTAAGCACACTTCTTTTTCTCATGAGTATGTGCCTCTTTCTTTACTTTAGTTGACAGTGAATGATAAAAGCCAAAATCTCAGACGTCTACAGGCTCAAAGGAACGAGTTAAATGCCAAGGGTAAAGCCTTTTTTTTTTTAAGTTCCTAGTGAATGTCACTTTGTGGTGTTCAGATGCGTGCCAAAGAGAATATGTTAAGAACGGCATGACAGTATGACATGACCGGATGTGTTTTGTGCTGTTTCTTTCAGTGCGCCTCTTGCGTGAGGAGCTTCAGTTGCTGCAGGAGCAGGGGTCTTATGTAGGAGAGGTGGTGAGAGCCATGGACAAGAAGAAAGTGCTGGTCAAGGTTTGACAGCCATTGTTTCCTGCTGAATGACATGGGCATGGTTTGTGTCGACATGTTGCAGTGCAGTTTTGTTAATCGTATGCATTTCTGCTTTGTTTTTTAGGTGCATCCTGAAGGAAAGTTTGTGGTGGATGTGGATAAAAACATTGATATAAACGATGTAAGTGTTTAGTTTTGGTTTTTTACTAAGGCTGGTTAACCTGATCATATATCTTTTTTTTATTTTTTATTATAACGAACAAAAAGTATAATCGCAATTGACGTTTATTAAGACGTTTCATCACAATTATTGCATCTATCTTCTTTTTAGTCATATACATAACACATAACGTGTGATTACATGTCTACATAATGGGATTAATAATTATCATAGATAATTTAATAAGAAATTAGGTTCGATTATTATTATAATTATTAAGATTGTATATCATACTTGTGTTTATTACAGTTCATCACTCACAAGGTTTGCTGTCAGCCTTTTATTCTTCTTTATTATCTTTATTATTTTATTGTATTAATAAAGAAAATCTCTGATTGGGGGATTTAAGCTCTTGACATCTGGCAACCCCAGAGATGACAGCATTTATGCAAGATAATGGCAATGCCAAATAGGGGACCATATAGCAAATATAAAAATAAATAGAGAATAACTATTATTAAGTGATCATAAGCCACCAAAATATTGATCACAAATTACAGTTCGTGCATCCCTAGTTTTACAGTCGTACATGATCTTTCTGAATTTGAGGAAAGGATGGATTTTTTTGTGTGGTGGCTCATAAAATACATAATAAAAATAGAAAAAAATATATTTTTACTGATTACAGTAGCTCTTTTGTATTCGAGATGATTGTAAACTGAACACTCATTTTCAACAGGTTACTCCAAATTGCCGTGTAGCACTTCGAAATGACAGTTACACTCTTCATAAAATCCTGCCGAACAAAGTTGACCCGCTCGTCTCACTGATGATGGTTGAAAAAGTACCAGACTCAACGTACGAGATGATCGGAGGCCTGGATAAACAGATCAAAGAGATCAAGGAAGTGATTGAGCTTCCAGTCAAGCACCCAGAATTGTTTGAGGCTCTAGGAATTGCACAACCCAAGGTAAGTGATGCGATCATTTAGTCCTAGTAGGCAAATCAGAGCGATGCCTTTTCTTGCCTACCAGATCTGCTTCATATTCTGTGACGTGTCGGTCTGCAGGGTGTGCTGCTTTATGGACCTCCTGGAACAGGAAAGACCCTGTTAGCCAGAGCCGTGGCCCATCACACCGACTGTACCTTCATCAGGGTGTCAGGATCAGAGCTGGTGCAGAAATTCATTGGAGAAGGTTGGTGTGCTTCCGTAAAAAATAACTTGCAAACCAATGACTTATTTTTTTCTGTGGAACCCAAAAGATCAGAGCCTGTCAAGCGCTCCAAATAAGCTCTTTTTTTGGAAACATTTTTCAAAATGATTATGTTTTGGTCTTGTTTCCAGGAGCTCGTATGGTGCGAGAGCTGTTCGTCATGGCCAGGGAACACGCGCCCTCTATCATCTTCATGGATGAGATCGACTCCATCGGCTCGTCTCGGCTGGAGGGAGGATCAGGAGGAGACAGTGAGGTGCAGAGAACTATGCTGGAGCTCCTCAACCAGTTGGATGGGTTCGAGGCCACCAAGAATATCAAGGTGAAAAAGCAAACATCTGCTGACGCTAGCATGAGAAGTTTGTCATCTCTGGTTTTAGAAGCTTGTGGCTTTTTGAGTTTTTAAAATGCACGGTCCATTTGGTTTTCCTTCTAAATAAAATCTTTGTAGTTCAAGGTTTGAAAGAAATTAGCAACTACGGTAATATAAGTAATAATAATGTATTATTATTATTATTATAAATATTAATTTATTGTTACAATTTAATGACAGTAAATAATAATAATTGTTGTTATTATCTTTATATTACTATTACTTTTTATTCATCATTTAAATAGAAGAAAAATTAAGTAGCAGTAAAAACAGTATTAAAGTTACTGGGTTTTTTTTAATATATAATTTTAGTAACAACATTAATAATTATAATATATAATGTTTTTTTTTTTTTGTATAGTCATACTGAGTAGAGAAAACATATTTATTTATATATATATATATTTGTTTATTTATTTATTTTTTAAGGTCGCATGTGCTATATAAAGCTGTTTGCACCAACAGTCCAAAGGGTATGGTTACCACCTTACATTGCTCATTCAGATTCCTTTCCAAACATCACCACCGGGGGTGCTATGACCAATCCAAACTACTCAAACTTCTATTTATACTATTACTGTGCTTGGCTCCAGGTTTACTTTTATAATTTTCTTTAAGAAAAGTCAGAGTTTTAGCACAAATGTCAACATTTAAGAACTGGTCTATAGCAGCAGAGAAGCTGTCCAGGTTTATGGTACTAAACAATGATCAGGACTCAAAAGAAATGCCTTTACATTGTATTTTATTTGTAATTATTTATTTATTTTAGTTTTTTTCTCACATTTCTGAATGCTGGAATTTAGGTTTTATGATTTAGGTGACTTAGTTTTTCTGTTAGCATTTCTACCCATTAGATACCCCATCTTAAAGAGGCCGCGAGGGAAGGGTGGGCGAGAGGGTTTTTTGGGGTAGTTGAACTGATATGTGATACCTGAGTCTGAGTTTACTGAATATGTTCTTTTTTTTCCCTTCAGGTTATTATGGCAACAAATCGCATTGACATTCTAGACTCTGCGCTTCTTCGACCAGGCCGCATTGACAGGAAGATTGAATTTCCCCCTCCCAATGAAGAGGTAGGCTGGAATTGTTATGTATTTAGTATTAACTTGATTCTGAAATACACTTGACTATATTTGTATGACTCTCTATCATTAAAAAGTATAAACACCAGCATTATGTTGTTCTCCTCAGGCCCGTTTGGATATTCTGAAGATCCACTCCCGGAAGATGAACCTGACGCGTGGTATTAACCTGCGCAAGATTGCCGAGCTGATGCCAGGAGCGTCTGGTGCTGAGGTCAAGGTGAGGTCACAGTCTCAACCGGCATGATGCTGTGCTTCCAGGAATTTATGGGTGTCTGTACACAACGTATTCAACAAGCTGATTTGATTTGTGCTTGTCTGACAGGGTGTCTGCACAGAGGCAGGGATGTACGCCCTGAGAGAGAGGAGAGTCCACGTTACCCAAGAAGATTTTGAAATGGCAGTAGCTAAGGTACTAAAAATATTTTCTTATATGTGACCAGCAAATAGCTGAACAAAGCAATGTATGGGTCAAATTATTATTTTTTTGTTTTGACAAAAATCATTAGGATTTGAAGTAACGGTCATGTTCCATGATGATATTTTGTAAATTTCCTTTGATTAGTAACATGCATTGATAAGAACTTCATTTGGACAAATTAACTGTGATTTTTTTATATATATATATATATATTAGGGATGCAACAGTTTTCGGTGGTTTATCAAACCATTCGGTTCGGCACACACACGTGAGGCTCAGGCTGCACAAGTTAAGCTTATGGGGCATCATCACGTGATGAACGAACGACTCGAAAAACCCAAAGACTCGAGAGACGAACGAATCAATTCTCTTTCCGCCTCAGGCTGCATAGGTTAACATTTCAGCAGCAAAATGATTCCAGAACTTGACGACGCGAGAAAGCGCCACCACTTAGTGATACATTTTGTTATTGTTGTTTGTTCTGATGGTGTATTTAGAAAACTTAAGCATTTTCTTGTTGCTGTCAATATTTATTTGAATAATGTTCATGTTTATATTTCACTTTATACTTTTTTTTTATATTGTCCACTTTTGAAAGAGGCCAAAAATAAGTGTTCTTTTTAAAAAATAAATGTGGTTTTGACTTAATCTGTACCTTTTTTACATTTTAATATTGTCTCTGTACCTTGATAACTTGAAATAGAAAGGGCAAATGACCTCCCGCTATGTTAGAGCCTACATACAGTACTGTAGAGTAATATTGATGTATCAAAACCAAACCGTTATAGTGGCCAGAAAACCGTGATACAAACCAAACCGTGGGCTCACTGTACCCTTGCATCCCTAATGAATGTGTTTCAGCTTTTTTTTTTTAAAGCTTGGAAAATATTGTTATGAAAAATTATTTGTTTTACTGGTTTTTATATATCAGTAAAAGCGCAGCTTTTAGTACGACAATGACAACGACCACCACCACCGAAATGGCACGAGCTGCTCTGTTTAGTGACGTCATCGTGCACAAATCGTCCCACTTAATTGGCTGGCTCCAACCAATTAAACAACATTGCTGTGCTTTTACTGATATATAAAAACTAGGGCAGGGACTTTAACGCGTTAATTTAGATTAATTAATTACACAAAAATAACGCTTAAAATTTTTTTTACGCATTTTAATCACACTTATTTTTGCACCGCAGAACGTTTCTCACTGGATGAGTTTCAGTGGACCGATTATACTGGAGCACCAACTAGCGTTTCTTATGTTCTGAATAGGGCTGGGCGATATATATTGTATGATATATTATGCGCATCTCGTCAATAAAGCCGGTTCTTTGATTAGCGGTAAATCTCTCACCTGTTTTCAAAAGGAACGCCAGCTTATAAACAAAGCCGTAGATCACTGAGAAGCTGCCTCATTGAATCACCCACGAAACTCAGCGCGTAGCTTGTCGGTGACCTACGGCTCTGTTCATAAGCTGCCGTTCCTTTTGAAAACAGGTGACGGAGATTTGCCACTAATCAAAGAACCGGCTTTATTGACAAGATGCGCATAATATATCGTACAATATATATTAGCCAGCCCTAATTCTGAATGTACTTGAAAGTAGGGATGCACCGATCCAGATCGGTCGATATGTTTGGCTAGGCATCGACCAATAAAATGACTTCATTTACCACCCCAGCCCCGACTCCGCTCTCTCAAGTTTGCATTTACAAGTGCACGAGTGAGTTTTGCTACAGGAATATCGCAAAAAGAGTAGCAAAAGTCAAAGCGCTGGGATTTGAGGTTGTATTGCCAGATCTGAGAGGTCGTGAAGGCCGACTTGTGGTTGTACAGCGAAACTGAAGTAAAGCGCAAAGATTAATGTGTAGAACACAATTGTGCCTGTCATTTTGTTTATGTGTGAATGACACTTTACACGTTTGTAACTATTAATCTCCAACTTCAAATTCAAAACACAGGTGTTCTGAGTATTGTCTGTGTGTGAAAATCGATAGATGCAGCTTTTCACCTCAGAGCTGTGAGAATACATTTCAACTTACAAATGCAAATATTAATTTTACAAGTTCTCACATTCAAATTAGCAAGCTCTCGAGTTTTGCTACTGTATTACCTTCATAAAATAACGAGAAACACTTGGCGCTAATCAGCCGAGGTGCGTGGGTCAAATGAGTCCGATTAGCAACCTTAGTAAGCCGGCAAGGGCCACAGAGACACCGTTGGTGACAGCAGGTCTTTGAAAAATATAAAGTATTAATTAGATTGAAGAAGGCATGTATTATATTGTGTAGAACAGGTTTGAATCAAGTTGGTAATTTATATTCATAAGAATTATATACGAATAAAAATAATTATTTTATTGTAAGTGTCCTGAGTCACTGCATAATGCAATATATACAAGAACAGCAACTTTATTGATTAAAATGGGATCAATCTAGTTTTGCATCAGAGTTGTTCCTGTTTTGAAAACTGTCCTTGGTGACAGGTTCCTGGTTCGTGACTCGCAGATTTTAGTGGGTCATTGCGGAGCCTATTTTTCTGACCCAGAACTGCTCTTTCTGCTGTGGGAAATCGTGAAAAGGATGCAGATTGGACACCAGTTGGAAAAGTGGCTTCTGTCACACTTTCTGCTTGTGTGCTGTGTATCAGATGTGTTTCCATGACCCGGGGCAAATCTCAAGTGCATGTCATGTTGGGGGCTGGGGGTGGGGGGTGTCATAACACAGAGGGCCCAAGCACACACAGGAAATCCATTTAAAGCGACCCCCTCCCCCCATCCAATTCTCACAATGGTCTAATCCTCTCCAGCAGCACTCAAGCCGAGAGTGTTTCTTTTTCACTGCTCTTGACAGTGTGTTGGCTTACCCCAGTTCAGCATCACGAGGATGGGCTTTTACAGCCACTTTGCAATGGACAGATGGATGAATGGACAGAGTGAGCATTCTAGAGCTTGCGAATCCGCAAATTTACCAGATCAGTGTGAAACAGTACTGAAGTAAAACCAGAATCTTGCTCTTTTTCTCTCTCTCTCACCGACTATAGCCCTATTTGGACAGAACTGGTTTTCCAAGAGGTCAGGTCAGATTCATGTTTCACAGACGTACTTTGTGATCTTAATCCCATCTGAATTGAACAAGTCTGTCTCTCACACAATCTTGGAGAAAAAAACAAAAAAAAAACTTGTTTTTAAGCGAAATTGGGCGTCCTCTAAGAAATCTAATCCTGTTCTGGATAGGAATGTCTGTGACTGCAGTACATTTTTCCACATATCCTCATTTATACTAAATCAACCATTTATTTTGTAATTAAAGCTACATTTCTTTTCTGATGCACCTTCATTGAAGTCTTGAACCTTGCTCCCAGAGACCTACCGTTCTTCAAGTTTATGGGGTGGGTTTTTAAAATATCTCAATATCCCAAATTCATGTCCTTGTGGGGACTATTTTTGGTCTGTATGGGGAAAACAACTTATCTGTATAAGATGGAAACCCAACAAAGTGTGTGTGTGCAGGGAAAAAAAAGCAATTTTGGAATGACAACGGAGGTGAGTAAATAATAGACTTTTCATTTTTAGATGGGACTATCCCTTTAATACCAAGTGTAAACGTGGCCTATGTTTGTGACATATGCCTTTTCAATAAAGTCTGTTTGGCTTAAGGTGTATATTGGTCATTACAGCCTGTAATGGCTGCCGTACATCAGCCGTTTGCCATAAAGACCTCTTGCCAGAGCTGCAGCGTGTGCCATAAATGCCTGAGCGTGCTCTATAGGGCACATTAAAGGGGCCAATGCTCCCTGTGTTTGAGGAATGATGGGTCAAAGAGAATAAAAGTACAATGTGAGGCCATGTAGAGGTCTGTTGTTTGTGTAGATTTATGAAACACCCCACCCTGTTAAAACTGCCTATTAAAGCTTTGATGCACTTAGTAATGTTCTGATGACCCGTTCCTATACTACTAATGTTTCCTGTGTAAGAGGGAGGCATTTGTTCGTGCCAAAATAAACCATTTTTGTTATTTGACATAAAATAAACATTACATCACTTATCCTACCCAATAGCTGATCTTAACAATTCGCTTACCAACTTTTAGTTAAGGCTTTACTGGGGCAAACATAATAGTTTATGGTTTCTTGTTAGTGAGAATTAGACCTGAAAATGAAGTGTGACTTAAAAAATTATAATGATAATAAAAATGAAATTAGTAAAAACAGAATTAGTTAAATTTTAAACCAAGTAAAAAAAAAAAAAAAAAAAAAAAAAAAAAATATATATATATATATATATATATATATAATATATATATTGTTTACTTTGTATATATATACTGTATATATATATATTTTCTCTGTTTTTTTTTTCTTCTTCACATTTTAATGTTTATTTTAGTTTAATTAATTTTAGTTGGTGTGTATGTTAGCTTAGCTTACTTACATGTAAATTAATCAAGGAGCTTCAAATATTAGTATTTATTAGTAACAATAACAGAGATAGTTAGTTATCTCACTTTCTTCTCACTGTTCTTCATGTGTTAAAAAGGGTTCCCACATCACCAATCCCAGATTCCTGATGTCATCCTGCCTAGTTAAACCACGTCTTAAAAACTAATGCACAAGCTCAATGATCCAAGAGCAGACTAGCTCAGAGCTCGTCCCTGCGGACATAGTTCACAGCTAGAGTTTCCTCACTCTTTCCTCCTTTTGGCATTGCGCTAAAAGATGAAAAGCTGTGTTTGGTTTGAGGAGGGATTTATTGGTGTTAGAACAACACAAACTGTGGCGCATGGGCGTTGGAGGAAATCAGACCCAAATGATGTTGCAATACTCCAATTTGTCTTTAAAATAGTACAAAATGCCTCAGAAATTGTTCTTGTTACTGCATTTAAACAAAAATGATTAATTTTGCTGATGAAACATTTATAATGCAGTTAAATGATCATAAAGCCATTAAATAATAAAGTTTACTTGTTCACATTTCATTCACTTTAGAATAGAAAGGATGATAGCTCTACAGACTTTTTACATAATCTTATATCAAAATTTCAAGATTATAGATTATACATTCTAGACTGATTTTTTAAGAGTTTAAATTTGCTTGACGATCCCGGACGAGCCCCCAATTCTTGATACTCAAATTAATTTTTTTAAAGGTTTAAGGCTTTTAAGATTTTTCTCGGCATAAATAATAATTTAGTGGTCTGCCAGGAGTCTCTGTTTAACATCAATGCAAACTTTTGTTACTATTTTTTATTTTTTTTTCATCCAAGGAGAGTCCTTCTGAGAATTAATTTGGGTAGTGACAGCAACCTTGAAAAGACCAACCTAATGCATTTGAAAAAGCTGCATGTGGCTAGCGACAATCTATGTGTCCTGTTAAAGGCCAAACACTATTGTCCTGGTTTAGGGCACCTTTCTTAACTTCCAGGAAATAATATATTTTAGTGTGGGTTATAAAAATAGTTTAACACCCTCAAAAGGTAGTATCCACAATTACTGCCATTAGTTTGGCCCATAAACCCACCTTAACCCCCTTATTCCTCCTTTATCACCACACTCAAACTCTGGCTGGCCTGGCATGGGGGTGGGGTGGCTTTGTGCATGTCTCTTATGTAATCTGCAATGTTTAAATGGATAAATTGTTTTTAGGATAAATTCATGTTTCACGTGATTTAGATATATCTCACAACACAATACATTTTTTGCACAGTATTCCTGGTAAGTTGCAAAAAATCAAGTTCCTCTTTCTGATTAAGTTCATGCTAAAAGAAACTCATAAAAAACACACTTACCTCACTTACTGTAAGAGCCACTGGGTGGGTTGCAACATTAAGCAGTAATTGATCAAATCAAAGCTTATGTAATAATTCGTCCACTTTCCAAACCGGACTGTATTAAGGAACTTGTTGATGTTTAATGATTGGAAATCCATAAGGACAAACAACTGAAAGCAGTTGGAATAAATGAAACACATGCTTACAGCTATTCAACTGCTGGGATTGTAGAGTGATCCAGGTCTCAGTATATCGAAAGTCTGGAGCAGGGAAAGCGCTGTAAAGGAATGCTGAGTTTGCTATCTTATCAACAGGTACTGCATTAAAACAGTTTTATATTCACCCTCTGCTTGAAATCACTGTGACATTTGACTCAGGAGAATGCAACACTTGTTACTTATTGACCCAAAATCGTTTAATGTTTTATTTTACTTATTTTTTTTTACGTTTCATATTTATTTTATGTTACGTAAATACATACATACATACATTCGCTGTGCGGTTCCTGGAAATTAATTGCATACCTAAGACCCTAAGTCCCTCAGCCAGTCAGATTCAAGCATTCAGCGGCCTCGTTGTATAAGTTTGGGGCTGTTCCTGGAGAGCCACTGTTCTGCAGTATTTAACTCCATTATCAATTAAACAAGAATAAACCAGCTAATCACGATCTTCAGATCAACCAGAAACTTGTGAAAACTGTGTTGGGAATGGCTGAAGTTGCAGGACGATGGCCCTCCAGAAGCAGAAATGGACAGCTCTGGAATAACTAGAAAGTAGCACAATTTTGCCTTGAATTGATATCAATTGGTTTATCATCTCAGGCTTAAAAGCTTTCCTATGAAACATTTTCCCTGAAAACTTTATTTAAAATGAATGTAATGTATTTGCAAGACATTTATTTGCAACACTTTTAGGGGACTCTTTCTTGAATCAGCTTTTGAGATTAAACTGGATATTCAGTGGAAAAAGCGATATATTCACTTTAAAAAGTTTACTAAGCCACTTCCAAGATGTTGCTGTTGTATTGTGACTCATTTGACGCTGTTTCTCTGGAAACTTTCAGTTCATCATTGAAAGGAAATCGCTCTTCTTGCTGAGTGTGGTTATGCAAAGGCCGATGAACAAGGTGGAACGCCTTTGTGTGATGTCAGATGAGAAAGGCATGGAAGCGAATCGGTGTCATGGAGTGGGTCATTGAGAGGTGAGGCTGACTGCTTCCACGGGTTCAGGAAAAGTTCAGCCGCATAACATTAGGCAAATTAGTAAGACGGCAGTGGAGAGAGAAAGACAAATGAAGCCATGAGAGAACTAGAGAAGGGCCAAACTAGTTGAGAAGAATGAACTCTGAAGTTGGTTTAAGCAACCAAAACCTAGTATGTGCATTATGTAATTCGAAAATTGGGAAATATTGACAATGTGTTTTGGAGATTCTTTTTTATTCCTTCATCTAGAACTTGTTGTTTTTGCACTGGGATGTAATTTTGAACTAGGCTATTGGTTCAAGCAGTTTTGCTTTTTAATAAAGTAAAAAACAACTTTGCCTGTGTTTTAATGATAATGATCTGTTGACTAACGTCCATTCTATTTGGGTTCTCAGAGCCCTGCTGCATAAATATAGTGATTTTCAACATTAACCTTGACTTAGTCAAATGTCAAATCCTGTACAAACGCATACATGCCCTTTTTAAATAAATTTGTTTTTATTTATTTGGTCAATTTACCTGCAGATATGAAACAAATTGACATTTAAATATATGACACACTGAATACAAAAATAAATAAATAAAAATCAAATTTTAAACTGTCCTGGAATAAAGAGATAATTAACTTAAATTAAACAAATGTGTTTTGGTATATGTTTGTTTGTTTGATTTTTTTTTCTTTCTGTGCTTTATTTATTTTTGTATTGGTTTATTTAGGATTTAAAATTTTTAAAATGAAATTAAAACTTGTTTTTGAATAAATCTTGCACATACTGACTATTAAATTGTTTTGTAAGAGCAACTAATAAGCTCATATCCCTTAAGGGTGATGAATGATTAAATGAATAGCTGGGTAATTAAAAATCCAAAGTACTGAAATAACAGACACTTAAAAATTATTATTATTAATTGTTTGTTTAGAGAGTTTTGGTTTGTCACAGACAGATGATTGTTCAGTGATATCAGCCAGATTATACTTTTTTGTGTGTTGTTGTTTATTATTTTAGGAACAGTTTAATTCATGCCAGCTAAAGAACTCATCATATTTAGTTATTAGCTTGACTCACAAAAAGTGATAGAGACGCGTTGTGGGCGGAGCTTTGGAGAGAAGTTAAAGCGGGCGGAGATTAAAGGGCAGCTATTCAGATGTGGGCGTAACCAGAAAGCAGTCCCTCGTCTCGTCATCATTAATGGGCGGGACCTACAGACAGCTGCTCGCTCTCGTCAAGATCTTCTCACACTCTGAGCAGCTCCGAGCGCGTGAACACACGGTAACCGCGCGGATTAATAACACGCGCACACAAGCCCATTAAACGCGCGTTTGTGTGCTGTTTATAATCGGGAGTACGCTAAACATTCAAAAATTATCCTGCTTAATATCGCTGCACGAGTTTTATGGTATCACGGAGACACAAACGAGACAAAATAAACACATCACTAAATCGGAGCTTCGCAAATAATTTTGGACCAAACTCACCGCTCAACCCTGGACATTTGATGGATTTACCGATGCTTCGTTCGTTCTGTATTTTATTATTGCTTTAACCGATCAAGATTTGGAGTTAATATAGTATATGTATTCTAAAATATATACTCTTTAGAAATGTGCACTTTATAGGCATTGCTAATTTTGTATGTGAATATATTTTTGCCAGAAGTGTTCCAGCGGACATTGATTGGACTGATCTCTGACCATGCACGAGCGCTTCAGCTTTAGTTTTACTCGTTTCTGTAGTTCCTGATCTCCTCTGGGAATATCTGGGATGGATCCATCTCTGTGTTAAAGCTCTATGTGAAGTGTACAGTCGTGGATCAGCTGTTGCCTTGAGGAATCGAGTCCGACCTGATCATGTATGAGAGTGTGGATGTGAACCCTTTCCTAATGATGGATTACTATAATCAGAGCAGAGGATGTCTGATCCCGGACAAGATGCCCCATCCCTTCAGCTCATCCATCAGACATCAGCACTGGAGCGGATCCAACCACTGTACGTGCGTTTTCATTCAGCAAAACACTTTGTCTCGTGAAGTAAAGTGCATTCTAATTTGTCTGATTTAATTCCGTTTGTTTCAGTCATTCTTACACTGATATTTAAATCCAGCTGGTTGACCCACTTACGCACACACACACACACACACATACAGAGAGAGATGCTCGTCTGCATATTAGCAGCATGCAGATCTTCCCTTAGGATTCATCAAGCTTGTTTATTTCTTTCAGTCATCAATCAATCATATTTTAGCAATCAGTTTTTAAAGATAGCAATGTCTAGTACATCATATAAAGCACGTGGCTCTGAAAACATTGAATCATGCAGATCTTGGCTCTTGAGAGCTGTGCTTTTATGACAGCTCGTTAACATGCTGAGCATTAATGGAACGGAGAATATGAATGAAATTCAGAACAAGGTTAGTGGGAAGCTTGTGGATGTGAAATTGTGCTGTGCTTAATGATGAAACGGTGTTTTATGGGTCATTTGTGTGAGATAAATGTGATGAAGAGAGAAAGTAATTGCAGGATTTTTGCTTTAACCAATTTTAAAAGAGCGGATCTGCTGTAGCTCTTTGAGCCGTTGTGGATGGTGACCTGGGGCGCACAGGGTCACGCAATCCGTGACCTTTGGCATAGATACAGGGGCGTAAACACTGAAATCTTACCAAAAGAGTGTCGGAAACAGTAGTCTACTAAATGTTTAGTGTGTACATCAGACTCAGGGACTCGGCTTAGGGATCTAATAAACAAAAATGCTAAATTCTGTAATCACATTAACATACATTACTACATTAAGCTTAGTAGTGTTGACCTAGTTTCTTAGTTAACAACTTTTACATGCTTTGCCTCGTCCTAGATTCTTTCAGCCATTGTTTTGTCCAACAAAGAGATTTGCATTTGTTTACAGATGCTTTTACACACATCTACTGAATCTATGACCAGCTTTAGCATTACATTTTGTGAAATATAAATTATTTAGAGTGTTTTTGTATTTTAATTATAAAGTGGAAGTTTTATATAGATAAATACAGATACATTGTGTCATTTTTAAGGGATCCCAGCAGTCTGTGCACCCTCAGTTGTTCACATAATCATACATCGCCGGTCAAACATTTCTATAGCATCACTTTGGGAAAGATATCATGCACCTGTACAGTTAGGTCAAAATGCTAGTTTTGTTGGAGGAGTATGGATAAGATATGCAAGGGAACTTTGAGCCGTCATGAGACCCTCACTCCTGACTAAAGTACACAAGGCTATACTTTTCAGCAAGCACTAAACTACATATGAAATAGCTCTTGTGCCAAAGGAAGTGGGCTCTTAAGTGCATAATT
>JAUCMU010000021.1:2451676-2469931 GCA_032275025.1 Enteromius treurensis | reverse complement strand
TCTATAGATTTTTAGCAAGTTGAGATGATTTGAGAAGGCTAAATTATTTAAACATTGGCTGTGATCAACTCGCTGCCGCTGGCCACTAAAAGATTGTCATGAGTGCATAGTCTACCCTTGAAAGAAATCCCGCAGGCTCCCTGGTCAGTTGTTTTTTGAGGCAAGCTCGTCACATCGGAGAAATGGCTCTGGTTTATGACATCTGATTCTCGGACATTTCATATTGTATGAGTCAACATGGCACACACAATTTAAAATTTATGGGTTTTTTTTGTCACCCAAATTAATATAAGAAGAGAACGATAAAATAACGTTATTAACCAGTTAATTGCATTTTCAAATAAACATTTCTGTTCAGAACGATTAAAATTGATTTCTTTTTTGTTTCTGTTTTTGATCCAGTTAAATGTCATTTGTTTGGACACCAGAAGCTACTGTTGCCTTTCGAAAGACTGAAGGAGGATTTCACCTAAGCACCAATCCTTGTTCATCCTGATCTCCAAAATCCTCCTCCACGACAGGAGTTGGAGGCATCCTGTCCCAGCAGCCGGAAGGGAATCCATCACTACTCAAGCCGTGTGCCTACTTCTCCAGGAAGTTCAACCCGGCGGAAAAGAACTACGACATCGGCAATAGGGAGCTCCTTGCCATCAAGCTGGCTCTGGAGGAATGGAGACATTGGCTGGAGAGGTCAATTCATCCATTCCAGGTACTTATTTACCATAAAAACTTGCAATATCTTCGTGATGCTAAAAGACTTAACCCCCGTCAAGCCAGATTAGTTTCATTGTTTACCCGCTTCCAGTTCTCCATCTCCTATAGACCTGGATCCAAGAATGTGTGTGCTGACGCTCTCTCCCGAATACATACTCCTGAGGAAGAACCGGAAACCACAGAACCCATCCTCCCTTAGCACATGTTTGTCTGTTCCATTCAGTGGGTGAACCCTCCAGCCGCAGCCGACCCTGCTCCAGCTCCTCCGGCGGGTTGCCCACCAAATCTCAGTTTTGTGCCTGAGACTGAGCGCATCCCACTTATTCACACTACCCACACGTCACTGGGCATCCAGGGACCAACAGAACCCTCTCGCTCCTGAAAAATCTGTTCTGGTGGCCCTGCATGGAACGAGATGTGCAGCAGTACGTGAGAGGGTGTCGGGAATGCGCCATGTCCAGGACTCCAAGACCTCTTCCTGTAGGAAAACTACTACCTCTCCCGACACCTAACCGCCCCTGGTCACACCTAGGAGTAGACTTCATCACGGATCTGCCTGCCTCAGAAAGTAACACTTGTGTCCTGGTTATAGTTGACCGTTTCTCAAAGTTCTGCCGTCTCATTCCCTTGAAAGGTCTGCCTACTGCCTGGGAAACTGCATAAGTACTCTTCAACCAAGTGTTCAGAACCAATGGACTGGCTGAGGGTATTGTGTCCGACAGAGGGCCACAGTTCATCTCCAGAGTGTGGCGGGCATTCTTCAGGCTCCTGGGAGTGTCTGTCAGTCTGTCCTCTGATTACCATCCACAGGCTAATGGACAGACTGAGAGGAAGATCCAGGAAGTGGGGCGGTTCCTCCGTACTTTCTGCCACGGCCACCAGGACACCTGGAACCAGTATCTGGGCTGGGCCGAGTATGCACAGAATTCTCTGCGTCAAGCCACCACTGGACTCACTCCGTTTCAGTGCATGCTCGTTTACCAGCCCCCTCTCTTACCGTGGTCAGGAGAGCCCTCCGATGTTCCTGCAGTTGACTACTGGTTCCGGGAGAGCGAGAGGGTCTGGTACGAGGCTCACCAACACCTCCAGAGGGCAGTGCGTAGGCACCAGACCAATGCAGACACCCGTAGATACAATGCCCCAGCCTACCAGGTAGGACAGAAGGTATGGCTGTCCACCCGGGATCTGTGCCTACGCCTGCGCTGTAGAAAACTGACCTCACCTTCCATGTGTCACTGTTAAAACTAGGGATGCAATGGTTTTCGGTTCTTTATCGAACCGTTCGGTTCGCCCTGTTTGGTTCGGGACACCCTCGTGGGGTTAAGCTTACATAGGTTAAGCTTATGGGGATGAACGAATGACTTGAAAAACCCGAAGACTCGAGAGATGAACGAATCAATTCTGTTTCCGGCTCAGGCTGAATAGGTTAACATTTCAGCCGCAAAATTATTCCAAATCTTTAGGACACGAGTAAGCTCCACCACTTACTGATACATTTTGTTATTGTTGTTTGTTCTGATGGTGTATTTAGAAAACTTAAGTATTTTCTTGTTGCTGTCGATATTTATTTGAATAATGTTCATGTTTATATTTCACTTTTTTACTGCACTTTTTATATCGTCCGTTTTTGAAAGAGGGCAAAAATAAGTGTTCTTTTTTTAAAAATAAATGGGGTGTTTTGACTTCATCTGTACCTTTTTACATTTAATAAAGTCTCTGTACCTTGATAACTTGAAGTAGAAAGGGCAAAGGACCTCCCGCTATGTTAGAGTTCACATACAGTACTGTACAGTAATACTGACGTATCGAAACCGAGCCGTTACCGTGGCCAGAAAACCGTGATACAAACTGAACCGTGGGCTCACTGTACGGTTGCATCCCTAATATATAAATATTTATATATATATATATTATACTATACTATACTATATTATTATTTATTTATTTCTTTTACATTTAAGTTCTTACCAGTTCTTATTATGGGAAAATATTTGTTTTCAGTGGATATGTCTAATGTATAATTATTTGAATGTTTACAGGTGATGCAGAAAGACAGTGAGAAGAACATGTCCATCAAGAAACTCTGGAAGTAAACATTACTCAGTAATCTGCATTATTTTTTTGCTTGTCTTTAAGTTGCTTTGTCACCCAAATGTATTCAAAATAAATTGTTTCTCACTTAAAGGGATCTTTCTTTTTCTTTCAACTTTGTAAAAATAAATCATGGACATGCACTTATGTTAACAAAAGTGGATTATCACATAGATCTCCACTTCATAAATGTATTTTTTAAGACAAAAGACAATAACTAAAGCACAGAATCACTGAACTGAAAGTAACCCGAATTAGGACTTTTTTTGGAAGCTTTGTCAGAATCCGCTTTATTCACCAAGTGCGACCAAACATTAGGAATTTTTTGAGGTTTTTAAGAGGCTCTTGGTACAAACAAGCAAGCATGCACACATATATACCTACATATCTGATTTAAGAACAGAAACATTTAAATAAGACTTAAAGTTGTGTAATCCATTAACACAGATTTCAAAACATTTCAATTTTAACATTGACAAAAATGTCCTCCACTTTGTTTTCAGATTTTAAAATTGATTGCACAATAACTAAAGCATTGTGGGAAATTAAGTGATCTTTAACCATAATTCTTAAACTGAAAGAAATGTTAAAAAGTTTATACAATCTAAAAAATAAAATTTTGTTTGTAATGTGAATTACAAACTAAATATTTTCTATAGAACATTGGCTTAAAAGTTAGTTCAATTGATTCTAGCTCTCTTGATTCAAATTTGATTTAATGTCTGCGTTGGAAATGTCATTGTCGCTTCTGTACGGTGTAAAGCGTGGTGTTTACAAACCCAGCCCCCGGATGACGGCTGCCAGTAAGTGTCCAGCTCAAAGTCCTCTGCAGAAGTCCCAGTCACTGTTAGAAAGCACGTACGGTCTGACTAACTTTGACTTCCACTTCCCTCTGCTTTTGGGTCTGATGACATAACAACTGTGAGTATATCATTTCTAAAAATACCTCATACTTTTACTACATAGTTTTAATTTGACATCTCTAAGTTCCCGAGGGCAAAAAATATTTTAGAATAATAGAAATTCTGCTCTACAGGTTATGTAAAACACGCTGATGTGTAGATTTAAGATGTTTGTTAAACGATATGGATGTCTACTCTAACTTACTCGTTATGTTTTTATATCAAAACGTTAATTTTATAAACCATTTCTCATGAGGATGATTTATCTTCATCTCCAAAGTGATATAGGCCTAAAACCGTTTGATCCACAAGGTTTTTAAGATCATGAGAGACATACATTTAATCTAGTAATTTAAAACACTTTTTAAAAATGGATATTTCGACGTTTGACAACTTGAACACTGCAGGGGCCCTCTATGTCAAGTAATTTGCTTTTTACTATATTGCTGCACTGTTTTGTAGTGTTCAGGTTATATTGAATGTCAAATTATTTTTTTTTTAAATGTCCGGTATTGTCAAAAATACATGTTATATACACTGGCCTCCACTAATATTGGCATCCTTGGTATATGTTGAAAATAAATCTGCATAGTTTATCCTTTTGATCTTTCATTCAAAAAAATGCATGTTACCCACAATTATTGGCACCTAATTATTGCAACGTCCATTTCCCAAGATCACAGCTCTGTGTTTTCTCCTGTAATGCCTGAAGAGTTTGGAAAACATCTGATAAGAGGTGTAAAAGCTATATGTGCTGCACTTATATACGTATACACACCATATATATCAATTTGGCTAATTGCCAATTTAATAAATCAACTTGAACCACTGATTTTAGTTGATAATATTTATTATGTGAGGAGAGATTGTGGAGTGATAGGAGAGACACAGTGAAACTAGTACAGCCATGTCAGAAATCACTTTCCTGGTCAAAGAAAAGAGACCATTCCTTGAAGCAGAATCTTTCCAGACTCTTCAGAATACCAGCTCCATGATGGTGCTTCTCTTTTTTAGTTCACCTCACTCATTTTCTGCAGGGTTCAGGTCAGAGGACTGGGACAGCCATCAGTTTTAGATTTATTATCTGTTGGTATTTGATAGAATCCATGATGCCATGTGTCTAAACAAGATGTCCAGGACCTCCAGCTGAAATATAGGCCCACAACATAAAAAACACAGCAGTATATTTTATTGAAAGCTTCATCTGATCATAGAAGCCAAAGAAATTCTGCATTATTTCCCTGATGGAGGAAATGGTAGTTTTCTGGCTCTTTTCTTAAAGACCACTTCACTAACCGGTGAAGATAAATCATCTTTTGCTGCACATCATAAATTTTTTATTTCTTTTTTTCTCATTGTATTGATGATTAAGGGATTTTGGGCTTTATTTATTTCTGTGACACAAGAAACCATGGCTGGATAATATTATGTCCATAATCACCCTGGAGTTCTCCAAATTATGAATATGAATGGGAATATACTTCAGAGGTTCTTTACTCTCATTTTAGGGGTGCCAATAATTGTGGTCAACATGTATTGGAGAAAAACACTTATTTGATCACAAGAATTTCTCCCTGTTTTCAATTGTTTTACTTCAATGGTAGGTTAGAACTGTGTGAATTATTTGAATGAAAGATCAAAGAGAAAAACAACGCAGATTTATGTTCAGTCACCTTTGCTCAGATTTACCAATGGTGCCAATATTAGTGGAGGGCACTGTGTATATATATGTATATACCATTTATTTTGGACAATATTGGGTCTTCGCAAATGAAAATATATAGCTGCTTTTTAAATTTTATTTGTTGATCCTTCACAAAAAGATGAATATTTTACTGGGTCCTCTAAAAGACTGAAACCACCTGAGTTATACACTCAATTTTATTTGGCTGACTTTTTAAATTAAGATGTTTAATTTAAGGAGGAAAAGCTTTTCTTTTCTTTTGAGATTTTTAAAGCTTTTTTTTTTTTTTTTTTTTTTTTAAATCTGTCTTTTTAAAATCTTCAGTACACATTTTCTTCGTATTTTGACTTTAAAAGAAAATAAATAAAAAAGTATAAAACACTACAGAGGATTTCAAATCAGTCCATATCAGCTACATTTTTAAAATAAATGAATAGATCTGTACACAAAAATGAGCATTAAGTCATTAAATCAATAGCATTTTATACAAAGTTAAGGTAGCTTGTCTTGACCATTTACAGATGTACATTAATATAGAGATTTTCTCTGCAGAGATTCCTGGCCACTTCAATGGCTGATTATATATTCTACTATATCCAGTAAGTATGACATTCATAAACACCTTTCTATACCCTAGTACAAAAGTAATAAATACATTTATTTCATACTAAGTAGTCATACTATGAACATTTACTGACATATTGCTGGAGACTTAGCTTCACCTAATGAAATGACAATTTAACTTTATTTGGAGTACTATTTTCTTAATATTTCTTACTATTGATAATATTGATTGTATGATCTTTTAATAGCCTAATGTATGCAAAATATTTAAAGTGTACTTGAAGTGTAGGATACTTGCAATAGTATGACTGATTAGTTGTTAATGTAGGTATACCGGTTTAGTACAGCAAAATTACAATTGCAGGGTATTTTTATTAAGCACATAAAAATGTAATACATATACTTAGCAATAAAAACTAAATGTATTTCAAATTCTAAGTGTATTTATTTTTACTAGGGTATGTAGGTAATACACTGAAGTAAAGCTTTGTACGTGTGAATGTGTGCAGGACGTGGCTGACGCCGCTGCTGGTTCTGACCGTGAGTCTGTGCGTACTGAGGTACTGCTGCAAAAACTGCTGTAACGTCTCAGACACCGCCTCAGATCTGGACCTGTCAAACAGCGACCATGTCTACGTGATTCCCAACCCCATTCATGAGAGAAGAGACGAACAAGATGAGACAAACTCTCAAAACGATTCAGAGTTCACACCGCCACCATACGATCAAGTGTGTCCACCACCGTCGTATGCAGAGGTACATCTATTTATCTAAACTGGTAATTTGGGCTGATATTACAGGCACTATTCAGAGGGTCAGAGTTGGACGTTAGCTCAAACTAGCTATGAGTATGACCTGTTTAGGACAGCTAAGTAATACAGCTAGTTTTATCTGCAGAATGTATGTTGAAATGCTGGTTCAACATCTAATACTTTTATTGTATTTATTTATTTATTATTTTACAGTCCAGCTTTAAATTAGATATTTCTGATGTGGCTCGAGACTCAGAGATGGACACCTCCGATGTACCACCCCCACCGTACTGCCCACCTTTACCTTTCAGTATGATATCACAATCATCCAGCCATGAACAATAGACACTTCTGAACACAGTATATTTTTGTAGGTGTGATAAGTAACTTACTTGCATCTTTTTGTTATTCTCATGACTGGAATTGTGTTTGTGAAAGTTTATACCAAATAGGGCAGGGCTGTTTGGATTTTCCTGGACCTTAGCACAGTTTTCCAGGATAATCGTTTGGTACTTTAAACATCAGACAAGATAAGATGCTGCTTAATAATGAGCAAATGAACCTCATAGACCGTCATAGGGTTACTTAACAGTCTAATAGCTTAACAGTTTCTACGTCAGAGATAAATCTTATCTCAAGAACAAAAAGTTTACGGCTTTTGTGAACCATGTGAAGAGGAGTGGCTAAAATGTCATCATATCTCCATGAACTTGTTAATCCTGAATTACTTAAGAGTTAGTTATTTATTAGAATTAGTTCTTCCTTTATTTGTGTTGATCATAACTTGAACATCTGCATAAACAACCCAAACTATTCTTTGACACACACACGATGTTGGATCTGTAGATGAACTTGCAGCATTAAAATTAGTATATATAAAATATTTCCGCTACCTCTTGAAGTGAAATGATGTAGATGAGAATACATGTATTGTAAATATTTCAAAAGGTGTTTTTGAAATATCTTCAGGAAGACAGGGTCAGATGCACTCTGCTTTCCAACATAAACGTGCTGCTTTTCAATAAAAGTATTGAATGTTCTGTGTAAGTTGTGGATGAATGTGTATGCTGAACAGTGTTCTGTTAAATAACTGAATTTGATGGATAGCAGTCCTACACACAAAAGCGCACAGGAAAAAAGGAAATCATGGAATAAAATAATAATGTCTTTCGCAAATCTTCTAGATTTTTTAATAAAGCTTATGTTGCATATATAATTACTGAACAAACTTCTTTAAAAGCTACGTATACACACACCATATATCTCAATTTGGCTACTTGCCAAATTAATAAATCAACTTGAACCACTGATTTTAGTTGATAATATTTATTACGTGAGGAGAGATTGGGGAGTGATAGGAGAGACACAGTGAAACTAGTACAGCCATGTCAGAAATCACTTTCCTGGTCAAAGGTCAATTTTACAGTTAACCATCGTTATAGAAAAATATACGACTGCAGAACGCTGCGATTGATCAGTCACAGTGAAACATTTTAGAATTTTTGTATTGGAATGACAAAATTTGAATCTTAAATCCTAGTGTAATATAATGCATAAAGACCAATCGATTTCACATTTGGCTGTTGTCGATTTCTGAACTGAAATGGATTTTGTGCTAACAAACGTTACAAGAAATAACGCAAACGAATCGAACATGCACGGGAATATGACACGCCAAAACACTCTTCGATTCTGCTTGGTAAACATCAAAACTAAACAATCCCTGCAAAACACTACATAATCATATAGCATTGATATATCCAACATGATTCTGAATAGCCTTATTGTAACGTAGGGTGCTAAAACATATTCTACAGTTTCTATACAAATATACAGCCCTACTCTCACAGGAATAACAAACGTACAGCACTGTACAGAACTCTTTTAAAACAAATACAGATATACAGATCAGCTTTGTTTTTTTACAAAATAATAAACTAGCTTTGTATCGTCACGTTTCGTTTTTTTTTTTTTTGGTGCAAAAGTCTAAAGAACAGGCAAGTTCACATAGATTACAGCAGTTAACTAGACTCCTAGCCACTTTTGAGAAATGCAGACCGAAGAACCCAACTGCTCTCAGAAGACCCAGCTGACAGGAACCCACTGGTGGTCTGTGTTGAGTCTGTCCAGTGCCCTCCTGAGGCTGCGGTATGCTCCGTCCAGGTTGTCATTCACAATGCTCAGGTCGAAATAGTGACTGTAGGCCCTCTGGATCCTTTCGCTCTCGTCCACTGTCCGTTTGAGCTCTGAGTCCTAGAGAGATGAAACGAGAGAGACTCAAGAATCTAGTCGACATTCGAGGAACTAATCATTCTGAGGGCTTCGAGAAATAAATTACCGTCAACTGTTTCGTCACAACACCAGCCTCGATGGCAGATCTGTTCATGTCTTTCAGAACCTCAAAGTTTGGGGCTTCGATGAACACCACATATGGAAGAAACTCGGCCGTTCGCAGAACTTTGAGCGCCTGTAGGAGAACAACGAAAAACATGAAATGGTGTGATAATTGGTTGTTTGTAAAATTTGAATTTATTTGCGCGCAAGTTCAAGATCATTTTTCGCAGTTCATTAATTTTACATTCAAAAGAGGCGCGTTCGTAAGTTTATTCTATGAATCACACGTACACATATCTGAGAAATTAGCGTAAGATCAAGTTTAGGATGGTTTCTGCACAACATTTTATAAATGAGGCCCTTGAAGTTAAATGGGCTACAGCAGCAGAAGACCTCAAAACGTGACCCTGGACCACAAAAACCAATCATACGGGACAACGTTTTGAAATTGAGATTGAAATGTCATCTGAATGGGCTGAATATATAAGCTTTCCATTGATGTTGGCCGAGATGCAATTATTAATTATTATATTTGAGTGCTTTATAAACGAGGCCCCTGGAATCTGAGGGTGCAAAAATTCAAAATAGGGTGAAAATTGCCTTCAAAGTTGTCCAAATAAAGTCCCTAACAATGCATATTACTCATTAAAAATTACGTTTTGATATATTTACAGTAGGAAATCTGGACCATGATCTTAACTTAATATCCTACTGATTTTTTTGGCAGAAAAATCTATATTTAGCCCCAGACAATGTATTGGTGGCTATTGCTACAAATAAATCCATACTACTTATGACTGTCCAGGTTCACTAATAGTTGGATATATTTCTCCAAAATACCCAAGATGGCTTGAAGAACACAGATATGTACTGTATAGCCGCAGATGTGTTTATTGTCTACATGTTTGATCAGTTAAAGCGTTTCTCTCTTGTTTTTTACAGTTACAATAATAGTTGGACCTATTAGCAGAACATGATTATAAGTTATACTACTTTTGTAAAGCATATTTAAGGCATAGAAGATGCCTTGCACTCAGAAATGAATATGTTCGCAGTGCTCCATAATGCTCACAGCATTTTATTCTGGGCAAAAATAGTATTTGCCAGTTTTTCCCTGTCGTATCGAATATCATTTTATAAAGGTATTTAGATTTAACCTAATGTTTGTATGTGTTTGAATGCTGTGATTCACCTTTCCTTATGGGAAAATAAAATGGAAAAACACTTCAGGAACCAGCATTGTTGAAAAAGTCTTCACTCTTTAGGATATCGAAAACGTAAAAAGTGTACCTGCGGATTGACATCCAGAATGCAAATTTTGCCAGAGTCCACAACCTCATGAATGGAGTCGATCTTGGTGCCGTACAGGTTCCCGTCATATTCCCCGTGTTCAAGAAAACGGACACATTTGATGTCAGTTTCCATCTCGCTGCGAGACATAAACAGGTACATCTGCCCCTCCTTCTCATCCACCTTGGGTTTACGAGATGTGTCTGTCCAGAGGAACAAAAAGGGCAGGCTAACATTAGCCCTGCAAATAATTAGATTTACTCACATGCATGTTTTATTTCTTCATATTAAGTAAATGTTACGGATTTGGATGGTTCTTTTGATTTTCTCATAGGGTCGCATTACTGATAAATTATTGGTTAATAATTATAATAATATTGTGTGTATGTTCTGTGTATATTTATAAATTCACACACATGCATGTGTCTATTTAAGAAAAATAGATTATGTTTAAATATGAAATATATATATATATATATATATATATATAATAAATTATATGAAAATAAATATATTCATGTAAATAAATACTACGTGTGTGTCTTTATATATACATAATAAATATACACAGTACACACACATATATTATGTTCCCAAAAACTTTTGTTTCGGATGCAGTTAATGGTGGTTAATCATTGTTATTAATATAATAATAATAATAATAATAATAACAAACGTGGCCCCACTTTAATCACATCCAGCATGAAGCCAATTTTAAGATTTATGCATAAACATTAAATAAAAAATATAAATATGCACTCACAAGGTGTGGTGGTTCCATAACGGTGTGGGTCAGAAACCAAAAGTTTGTTTTTCAAGCTGCGTCGGCCCACACCCTGTGCTCCAATCAGAACCAGCGTCTTCCTGCGGAACGGAGGCACCTTGGCCACTTCCTCATAGATCCTCAACTCGTGTCGGTCGAACTCTAGTACGGTGAAAAGATCTCATCTATTGTTAATCTGATTTAGTCATTACAGTTTATCAAAATGTATCAATTGTCAGTTCCAGTTCAGATAAATCTGGCTTTTACTGAATTTTATTTCTCATTCTCCTTAAGTCAACAAACAAACTTTCAGTTCATGAACCTAAAGCAGGCTACCGCTCCTGAAATGGAACTGACTACAAACTCATTCTACAAATGAGTGTCATTTCAGCATGAAACCAACTCAGAGAACTGACTTCCACATCAACAATCACGACAAAGAACAAGAGTACGACACATGCGCATCCGTCGCACTGGACAGCAGCCATCTTTACCAGCGTTCTTGGTGGTCAGGTACATCATCTTCTTCTTCTTCTTACCCCCAATCCCTGCACACAGAGGCCCTGCGGACATCAGCACACATCCTGGTAGTATAAACACACAGAATGACTCCTGTCTACTACAGGAGACAAACATCACTGTCCATTTAACCTCGGGCCATTCTTATCAAATCTATTTGATCATGCCAACGTTTTCATTTAAGTAAAATAACAGATCTGGAATGACTTGAGGATGAATAAATAATGGCCTTTTCCTAGAATTAGCTTTATTATGTGAATCATGCTTATATTGCTCCAGGGGGCATTACTCTGTAATCATTGTCAGGAAAAAATGCATTTTTTAAAAATAAGTAAAGTTCAAAGAACCTTTAGACAAAATGTACAAAATATATATTTTATAAGTTTTGTATCATATTTGATACATCAGGCTTTTATGGTTTATTTAGTTTTATTCAAGATTTATTCAAAGCCACAAACCGAGCAAAAATATGGTGCAGATGTTACTATTTGTGTGCCAAAAATGTTAAGATTCTGATTTGTAATGTAAATCAATGAGGTTTTTATAGCTGTATAACAAACTACTTAAATTCGTTTCGTTTTATTTGTTACTCAGAATTATGTGCATATAATGCAATGCAATACAATGATGACTGTGAGATGGACAAATATAAAAAAGCCTCACATTTTACATTATGATCGTGATTTTTCTAAAAATGTGCAATGTGTGGATAATAAAGTGAACTTTAGTTGCTTCATTCCAGGAAATGTTATTTTAAAAATAATAATAATAATAATATGTACTGTATACTGTACTGTATACAGTACAGTATACAGTATATACATATTTATTGTACTGTATAAAAACTACTAAAGATTTTCCTGCAAAAACACAGGACTACCCTATAAGTAATTTATTTAAAATACATTTATTTCATACTAAGTATAGTTCAAATTTATGAACATGTTTACTGACAAAAAACCTACTTATGAAAATTGTAATTAAACTTGTCTTATCACTTGTGCACTTTTCTTAATATTAATTCTTAAATGTACCTTAATGTCACTTTTGATTAAGATTGTATCATTTTTAAATAATACCAGACTCTAAATGCCAAATAATTAAAGTGTACCTGAAGTATACTTGCAATAGTTCAATTTTAGCACAATAAAATATACTAAATATATATTTTATTGTACTTCAGCACTACTTCTGCTCAATTAAAGTGCATTAAGCACAAAATGAGTTCCAATTTATTAGACTTTAGAAGTATACCAGTTTAATATACTAAACGTACAACTGCAGAACAGTTATTATTTACATACATATACAGTACTGTGCAAAAGTCTTAGACCACTAGTGTTTTCAGCAACAAAAAATGGTTTTAAGTGGGTCAGGTGGAAATATCAGTTTACATTTCCGAACATTATTTTTGTTATAATTGTAATAATGCAGTGAGATTATTGTCTGACAACAGCCTGAGATCTGATCTGATCATCATCCAGTCTGTCTGGAATGACAAGAAGTAACAGAACAAACTGATACAGACTCAATGTGGCAACGTCTTCAAGATGAAGAAAAAAAACCTACCTGGAAAGCTACCTGAAAAACTATGGGCAAGTGTACCTCGGAACAGAAGCTGTTTTACCAAAAGCTGTAATACCACATATTTATTTGATTTAGTTAATAGAAGTTAATTGTTAAATTAAATCTACAGGTATTTGTGGCATTATTTTTGAAATCATCCTCATTTTACAGCATTTTTACACGAGTGCCTAAAACTTTGAACAGTATAGTAGCTTTCCAGGTGGGTTTTTCTCTTCATCTTGGAGATGTTGACACAGTTCTTCTGGATTGAGCCTGTATCAGTTTGTTCAGATACTTCATGTCATTCTAGACAGACTGGATGATGATCAGATCAGATCTCTGTGTGGAGCACTGGCTGTTGTATAGATATATATTTTAAATTCACTAGGGTACCCAGACCTGAATTCATTATATGAATATCTTTATTGCTCTGAGTCCTACCTGTGCTAGAGAGCTCCAGATCTCTCTTAACAAATGCTTTTCTCTTCTCCTCCAGCAGCTGACTGGGGATCAGGCCTGCACTGCCTCCTTCCAGATGACATGCCTTTAGATGAGACCAGGTAAGGCCGAGGTAAGACCACCATACAGAGCTTAAAGATCACCAACATACAGTAAATTCACACACACACACCTGCCACCAGTTTGGGTCCTCCTGGTTAAAGATCTGAAGGATGTCTCCACTGCTGAATTTGAGGCCAGCTTCTTTACAAGGGATGAGGTTGTCGTGAGAGGGGTCATAGTCAAAGTGACATTTCACAAAGGCCTGCAGAAGACAGACAGAGAAAGAGAAAGAGAGAGAGAGAGAGAGAAAGTAAAGACAGAGAAACATGGTTCTTATTATTGAATATGTGACAAATACTGACAGCCTGTTGAAAACTTTAGTGGTGTATGTCTAGCATAAATGAAAGTGAGCATATCTATATCTCTAGGGATTCCTTAAATTGGCAACATAAATATACACTCACTATTCAATTTCAGGCACTTTTGTGGTGATTGTAAGTTGGTTTATTTTTATTTTAATACAAGTTTTTTCCTGTTACAAGAAGGTCACAATAAAACGTCTATCTTTTACTTGTTAAGCTCTTTCATACAGACTTGTAATCTATTTATAATTAATTTATAATCGAAATGGCAAGTAATATTACTATACCATAATACTGATTATTAATGATTATTAATCTATATAAAAAATGTATACTATTTATATAAAAACATGAAATTTGAACTACAAAAAATGTTTAGCACAAATGAAACCTCTCCTCACTTGTGCAGTCATTTAAATCATATTTATACAATTTATCATTATATAATTTATATCATATTTATATAATTTATACAAACAAAACTTTGTCCCGAAGAAGGGTTGTTTTTTTCTCCAAAGCTTAGTGTGTTTTTTTACTTAGTAGACAAGCATGTCAGTGTCAGCCTGAGATGCAATATAAAATGTGCGAGGGAAAAAGAAATCAATATCATTAAATATTAAAATATTTAATAGCCTTTCAAACTGTAATCTGTCCAGTTAAGTATAAAATATTATGTGTTTATTATTATAAATTATAAAATGAATACTAACCCAAGTGAAAAAGAAGTATTCTATTGAGTGCACTGCCAAAATACACTGACAAACATTTATGGTAAATAAAATATACATTAATTGTGACTTTTCCAATAACACATTACAGTCAAAATTATCAACAAGTATTTACATTTGATTTGAGATGGTAGTCAAAACATTCAAAATAAGTTATTTCATTAATATTATATTATCTTCAAGTTTTATATATATATATATATATATATATATATATAATTTTATTTTTTTTATAATTTTTTTTTTTTTCTGAAGATTTGAAAACACTTCTTTTTCACATGGGACAACTAGCCAAACAAGATGAGTAGGAGACTTCCAGCAAACATTTCATAAAGGAACTCACTCGGGTTAAAAATAACACACGGGTGAGTAAATTAAGATGGGATTTTTATTTTTGGTTGAACTATCCCTTCAAGAGGAATTTCAGTGCTTAAAATCCTGTTGTCATGGCAACTGTAGTCACCTGCAGTCCAGTGGAGTGTTGCTATTAGGTGCTGGAACGTCAACACACAGAAAATATGCCTGGATTACATCATTCAGACAGTCAACAACAAGCACGCTCCACACATAACACAACACAACACATGCCAACAATACCATCTGCCAGCACAAACACCTACAGCAGCTTTCAAAAACATGAATATTCACATCATAGAAGCATGCATCACATTAGTAACATTGCACTGTGATGTCCAGCCCCATACTGGCAGCAGGAACAGGAAGCTGTTCGTTTATTTTAGGATCAAATAAAGACAGGCACAGATGGGACACTCTGAATATGGCGCCATATGGGCAGAGAAACAGAACTTCGCTCATTTGATTCTCATTCAATAAGATGGAGGTCTCAGAAAAGCAGAAACCGGGGAAGAACCGCAGTATAACACAGCTGAAAACGTGAAAGGGCAGACTTGTGTCTCATCTCAATAGGAGGGGTGTCAAAAACAGGACGGGCTTTGGCATAATGCGCCAAATCTCCCAGCATGCTTTGGAAGAGAGACAGGTGCCTGAACACGGCAGTGCAGCCCAAAGTTTGATCTCAAAGCTGTTGATATAGAGGCATTTTGAACCATGGTTATTGCAGCAGATGCAAGTTACATGTGTGTTGTTAGCATGTGAGCATTTTGGTTCTATGGCATCTGGTATTTAACATCCCTCTGGGTCTACCTCTTACAACAGATAAATGACTGACAGCCTAAATAGCCAATCAAATCACTGTGACAAGTCATGCTGTTATGCACCATTTTTTCCATCAAGCTTTTAAGCTTACTGAACATGAAAACCTTTTTTTGTTGTTTTGTAGGTTAGATTTAAGATGGCTCACCTGCCGTGGTGTGTGAGGCTCTTGATAACTGGGGAGGATTTTGAGGACCACGCTGCCGCTGGATTCTTTCAGCATGTTCTGAAGAACCTTCGGGTCACTCCCCACCTCTTTTCCGTTCACCTCTTTGATGATGTCCCCCACATGGAGCAGTCCCTGCTGATCTATCATGCCTCCGTGCAAGATCCGAGCAATCACCAGCTCTCCACCCTCCACCCGAAACGTCACGCCCTGCAGAGAACAGAATGTGACTCAAACAAGCATGACAGTTTAGGGGTATTTGTTGACCTATATATGAAAGACTATGGATAAAAATTATGGTTAATTCAATATAAAGATTAAATGTGTAATTTGTTTTCCATATTATATGGAAACTTTTCATAGACTGTCATTTCCTCTGTAAATAGTTTTTTTTTTATGCAGCATTTTCATTTCAAAGAAATTAAATTGTGTTACCTTGCCATTAAATTACAAACAACGATATAATTGCTGTAATGGTGTTTCTAATAGAGCTGCTGAAGAAGTTACAGTAAATTTGGCATCTCTTTTCTAAATGCCGTAATCATTCTTTTTCCTCTTTTGGAAAGCAGGAAAAGCAATAGTGTGTGTGTACGTGTGTACTGTTGGAGCATATCAGAAGACTGATATCTATTCTATTCTAAATGACAATTTCAAGAAACATTTATAGAATTCAGTCACATTTTAGTCTGGGGACCAGCTGACTGAATTTTCCCTCAATAAACAAATTATTTTCATGCTTATTAATAGTTAGTAATGTAGTTGTTAAGTTCAGGTATGAAGTAGGATTAAGTAGTCTAAACAGTCATGCAAAATAAGGCACTAATATGTGCTTTATAAGTACAAATAAACAAACAATATGCTATAAATACTAATATGCTTGCTTATAAGCAACTAGTCAATAGTAAGAGCTAGTCTGTAAACTAAAGTTGTATTGAAAATTATATACGTAAGACATTATCCTATAATTATTATATTTACAATGATTGCCTTATAGTATTATTTTTAGATATTTTATTTGTACAACTTATTCCTTCAAATTTTAATCCCATTATACAGTAAGTTTAGGTAAAACATTTTTTTCAGGTTTCAGGTCATTTATTTGTGGTTAGTAATTTTAGAACTGATATCAGTTAGTTGCCAAGGAAGCATTTTTAATTTCTTTTTTTTTTTTTCATCTAATATTCATATTTGTAATTTGTTTCAGCTTTATGTCAATTAACAAAACACTGCTTTGAATAATAGCCCTGGCCCATGTACCTCTACATAGAAACGTGAAAGTCTTTTATTCTGTTAGTGGCACACTAAGCAGCTCACATTCCAACGTGCAGTTTCTGTTTTATGAAGGTTAAATCGTGCCTTGCTTACTTAAATATTCAGTTTCAGCTCAATTTAACCCCAAAGCACTTCTCACATGGCTTGAAGGTATAAAAGCAGCATAAAAACAAATACAGTAACAGCAAACAGCAATTTTGCTGCAGTTCAGGTCTCACCAAGTGCTCTCCAGACACTTTGCGGATGCCCACCATCCTCACAGCATCCGGAGGCACAGGCTGGTTGTTGAGTGCAGGGTCCATAAACGCACAGGGGCTGGGAGGAGGAGTCTCATAGCTTTTAGAAGCTACAGAGTCATGTGTTTCTAGTAAAGACTATAGAGAATAAAAGAGGTATTAAGAAAACCACTTAAAAAAAAATCGAAATGAAATTGAAGGCATTTAGTTATTTTTTGCTTGACTGTTTCTGTTTGTACCTGAAAGTGTGGCTCTTTGAGGATGCAGGCGAGCTCATTTGCTGCCTGACTGTTAGGTGTGAGGGAGGTGAGGTCTCTCAAGATGTCCTGCACTAACTCCATATTATTGTCCCTCACCGCCTCCAGCTTCGGCTCTTCATAGTGCTCACGGGACTGCATGCACGAAACACACAAAACATTCAAAGTTTAATTCATATGGGAGTTTTGACATGGGTGGATGATGTCAGAATTTTCAGCACGTTATCTGTGAAGATGTGATTTGATTGGACTGACCAAATTTAGACGTGAATGATTTTTGTAATTGTGGTGAACATTATTTAAAGTGCCACATGCACTTTTACAAGCTGTTTGGACTGAAATGTGTGTTGGGAGTGTGAGTACACAACCACCCTACAATGA
>JAUCMU010000021.1:2431820-2451576 GCA_032275025.1 Enteromius treurensis | reverse complement strand
CTCCCTGAAGCAGCCGAGGTGAATATCAAACCTAAAACTAACTTTACCGTGCTCCGTTAACACCAACAGCAACATATGAGTTTTTTTTAGTGAACGGAGCAGACGCAGAGAGAGGAGCGCAACAGGAAAGATCGTGCCATGAAACCTCGGTGTTGCATAGCGTGCAGGTTACCGTCATCTTAGACACGTTTAGGACTTCGGGCGCGCGCCTTTTCCCGCAGACGTTTCTGTAACCTCCATTGCGCGAGCAGCTGTGTAACTATGTGTATTTGTACATCTTGTGGTCGCGCTCCTCAGTAACGTAAGCAGCCTAACTAACTGAGAACGGCATTCGTTGACAACGAATTTCCTGATCGATATTTATCGATTAGTTGTTGCAGCCCTAGTAATCGCAACTCAAAACTACATCTTTATGTAGTATACAAAATAATTAATGTTTTCTCAAATTAACTGGCCAGCAAAAACATTATTTGAAATATGTCCATTTAGATTTGTATGAAAAATACAGTTGACTTTTTGTAAAATTAATACAAACATTGTTTGATAAGAATTCTTATATGATATACAGCGCTGCGTTCATGCATGCTAGCAAGCTCATTGGCTACAGACCTATGCAAATACATGTTCGGGTATTCACTAATGTGATATATCACGGTAATGAATACAGTATGCATGGGATTGTTATCGTGGGCACTTCAAAATACCTAAATGTTTTTGTTTTTTTTAATTATTCAGAATTTTAAATGTTTTTTAAGAACACTCTTCCCATTAACTGGTTAAACGCACAGCACTGTTATAAGATGCGTCAAAAACACATGTGCACTCTGATGTAAACAAGCACGGATGAGAAGCACATTGCAGAACATGTGAACGAAAGCGCACATTCACTCTCTGACAGCAGAGGGCGCTGAACAGCCAAAACACACACCATTACCTCGGAAACACTAAACAAAGCAGCTGCGCTACATTCTAATTTAATATTTAGTGCCAATAAGCTATTTCTTTTCAAATGATTTATTATTCTGTCAGTCACATTTTACATTAGGGCTTCATGATTTAACATTATTTAATTAATTTCAAACATAAAGTCCCAATAAAGAAATCTTCTAAATATTTATTAATCTTAGATAATAAAACTTTAAAATCAAATTGTAATTGTAAACTGTATGTTATAAACTGCTTTTTAACGAACTCTAGCTAACATAAAATAAAAGTTGTATTATTATTAACAAAGATTAATAACTTCTGTAGCAAATGTAGCTTTTGTTCATTAATAATGTTATGCATTAACTAAGGTTAACTAATGATATCTAATGCAATTTCTTAACTTTATAATTTTTTTGTGCATTTCTTTATTTTGTGTATGTAAACTTTCATATATTTGCTATAAGAAAAAAGGCATTAAACCTGTTATACTGTATTGACAACACTTCGCAACTTAAATACTTCAGACCATGATACAATATTAATCGCAACATGAAAATTTGAAACCGGTGTATGCCTATATGCACCATAAGCCAATCAGTTTCATTTTATGTCATCAAGCTAGATAACGTTATCTTGATGTCGTACTGAAATTAGCAGAAATTGTAACAATATCTAATATGCCACAGGTATAAAAAAAAAAGCAAATAAACAAAAGCAAACAAGCAATACTCTCCACAACTGTATTTCACTTTTGTAAAATGTACAAATGAATTCATAACCAATTTTATACTAGGATTACTTTGTAACTATGATGATAAAATAATCACTCTAGACAAAAATCTCACAAACAGAAGAACAGTGTAGACACAAAAACATCAATACAACTGACACAACGTAACTTATAGGTTCATAAAATGACAGTGGACAATGACTGGTCATTAAATGTACACAGTACAGTACATTGAATCTCATCACTCTCATCAACCGCTGTTGAGTGCCTTTGCAAGTACAAAGACACACAAGACATTTAGAATAGAGTGAGACAGCCAAGTTTCGAAAGGGAACTGAAATCGAATAATACTTTAAACTTTACACAGACCTACTGTGAGCTTCTAAATGTGTTAATCAATGGTTTTTTTTTAATAATCATGTTTAACAATGAAATTCCTGGTAAAACACTACAATATCCATAACGTATTGTAATCACATCTTCACCAGAATCATGATGACAAGCAAACCGTGCCACAAGACCTCTTTACAGCCCGACAAACTCCCATAAAGCACTGTGAATGCTGTAACAGTCAGTCCCGCTATGATCTCAAACTACTCTGAAAATAGAATCAGACATCCTATCTTCAAAACAACAGTTTTTAATATGATTATGTATGTTCATTCACTAAAGCCAACAGGTACAGTATCTTTGTCTCTTTACTTCAAATCAAAGTTTGTAATGCTGTGATTCACCTGCTGGTTAAGTTCATGGCTTTTAACTCTTTAAAGAAGCCTTCTTATTAAAATCCCACTGGGAAAAATACTTCTATAACCAAGGCTGCTGCAAAACTGCTCTCTATTAGGCACATTAAGAAAACAACTTCACCAGTTCCATTTCGAACACATCTGTGAAACTAAAAGTTATCAGATAACCATTTCTGTTCTTGCTTTGATCTAAACAAAAGTAATCCAGCCATATCTGCACTACATCTATGTCAGGGTAAAAGCACACAGCGTTATTTTCCTCCTTTTTTTCCATTAACATACTGGACATAAATCTGTCAATGTGATCAATCAGCAACCTTGAATACATACAGCCCAAAATGTCTCCTCAATCTGGTCCACCATTATCAGTGTCATTTCACTTCCCCCCCCCCGAATCTCATCTCGTTTCATCCAACAGCTGCTGTACACATCTCTGCACCTCTCCACTTCACAGAAACAGCATCACAATACCTGTCTTATCACTAGAGACCTCCCCGGGGGGAAACACGGCCTTGCTGGCTTGATCTTTAGCCATTGTTAGTTTACATCTGTCAATAGCGGTTTATGGAGTTGTCTTTGATTGGATATCGGAGATGAATGAAGGGAGAGATGCTGTGAGCCTGCAGAGCATCAGCAAGCTCGCGTTAAGCTGTCAGGTGAATTGTGTATGGAAGCGAGGGAAGTCTTGCAGGGATTTCCGTGGTAACTGTACAGGACCGCAGTTGTAGTTAGATGGAAATATCCGTGGTTACGGTAACCGTGGAGATGGGTGAAAAGGAGGACTCGGCTTCCTGTAGAAACTCATGGCTGATTAGAACAGGATGCCAGTGAGTGCTACACTTTCTGTGTTAACGTTTCCTCTTAATATGCTAACATTTCCGGCTTGTTGTTAAAAGACACTTACGTTTCTGTTTTTAGAGCTTCTTCATTGCCACAATGGATGATAGAAACACTCTCTTCCTTTTTTTCCTCCTTCTCCTAATTTTTCCATCGCTACTTCACTACTACTTGACCTCAGCTGTGTGACTATAAGGTGGCGTTCAAAGAGAGTGCGTTTTTGCATTTCTCTGCATTGTTTATTATTGTCTTTCTACGTAAATGTGCTAGATGCACATATGACTGTTGCGCTCAAGTTTTCTCTTCTTCTGAAGCATCACATGCAAAAAAAAAAAAGACTTTTCTAAAAACATGGTGCTGAGGTTAAAGGATTAGTTCACTCTAGAATTAAAATTTCCCTCGAAAAAGAAATGAAGGTTTCTGAGGAAAACATTCCAGGATTTTTAATCAATACAGCGGACTTCTATGGGGACCATTGGGTTGAAGGGTTTCAACACCGGTTCAGAAAAGCTAAGTACTAACCCAGTGTTTACAAGGTGGACATGCAAAGATTAACTCAACTGGCCTTTACAAAAAAAAGGAAAACAAATATGTCGAATTATTTTGAAGTTGGTTTGCACTACCTTACCTTCCACCGATAAATTATCAGGAAATTATAATTCTGAAGTGGACTAATACTTTAATATGAAAATTAATTTCAGCCAAAAAAAACTAAAAACAAAAAAAAACTTTGGTAAATCCTAATTATGACATAACAAGTAAATTATGACATCAAAATAGTCAAAATAATTAAATAAAATGACTTGTGATTCATTTTTTCAAGTGATACATTTTTTGTGTGATGTATTTTTTCAAACAATTAATCACGATTAATTGCGTCCAAAATAAAAGTTTTTGTTTACATAATATGTGTATTGTGTATATATTAATACACACACACATACATAAACAAAAATTTTATTTTGGTTGCGATTGTTTGACAGCACTTATTTTTTCATATAATTTTAACTGTCTATTTGGACACATTTGATCTCATACTTGCGATTTAGTATGTCCTAACTTTTCATCTCATTCTAATAACTATAATTTTAACTTATGTCAATTAAGACTTTTTGTTGCATAATTATGACTTTTAATCTAATAATTCTGACTTAATTTAATGTTTTTTTAATCGTTTTCTATGAATTAACTCTCAAAATTTCAGCATTTTATCTCAGAATTATGGCAGAATGTTATAATTTTGACTATTATGATTTACTAAAGAATGATTGAGAATGAGATTCCATAAGAAGTTTTAAAAGTGTGCTTTAAGACATTTTTTTTTTTAGAATTCCACTGCCCAGTTCAGTTTATTAACACAAAAACACGTTCAGCGTGAATGGTCTCTAAGATAGAAATAGCTCTGTGCGAGACTGGGTGGGCTGCAGTATATGGGTCGGAATGTCTGAGCGCCTGTGGGGTCCCATGTGCTTCCAGTTTCACCATCTGACCCAGAGCACCCAAACTGCATCTGAGGTCTAATGTAAATTAGCGTGGCCTTTATCAATAGCGAGCCAGTCTAACCGCTGGGGAGCGGAGGGAGAAGGGAGCAATGTAATCTCTTTCAAACACCAGCCTATGATCTCGTTAAAGACTAATTGATGTTCTGTGTTAACGAGCTTTACCTTAATTAGTCACATTTAAGTGAACTGGGGATACTGAGAGGAGAGTTGGATGCAGTTTTGGGCACGCTGGACTCATCGACACAGCTATGCAAACAAAAAATAAGAGAGAGGGAAGTAATCAGATGAAGAGACTGATACAGAGAAGGATCCAGCAGGGAAAAAAAGAGATGTTAAAAAAGCAGCAACACTCTAGAGTCAGAAAGCCCAAGGGACGGAACGATAGAGAGGATAGAGAGCAAAGGTAAAGCAGAAGATAAAGAATCAATCCGCTGAAACAGAAGAGGAGAAAGAGGAAAAGAGAAATGCAAACGTTGATTCAAGCTACTCTCATCTCTCTGTCTGAGCCCTCCAACCATGTTCAGTCTCAGATATTCAATTCCTCTTTTCGCTTTCTTCCTCTCCTTCATTTCCTCCTCTCACTCCCTCATTCTGTTTGCACTGTATTTCTCTTTTTCTCATCCTTCACTGTATTTCTGTGTCTATGAGTCTTCTCCTCCCCATCCAGCTTCATCTGTATCCACACCTCTGCTGTATCTTCCTCCTCAGTGCATTATAGTCTCTCACCTTCTTTCATTCTGTACTCTTTCATTCTTTCACTCTCCTTCCTTCTTTATAAGTGCACTCCCCCTCCCTCTACAGTAAAGCCTGGAAAGCAGCTGTAAGACAGACCGCTGGAGTGAAGCTATATTGACACTGAAGGCAACACATTAACATTACTGTGCGCATTACAGTACTGCAGTGTGTGTGTGCAGTCCTTGGTGATTTGCGTGCCCAGTATCCACAACATGCCTTGTTCAATAAACCTGCTTTTTTGGAGGTCATAATCTTTCCTCACCTCTCTCTTTTCTCCCGCGGGAACGCATGTGTATCTATTTCATGAGATGTGAAAATCGCACAGCGCAAAGCTTACGAAAGGTCACGTTTCACAACATGCCATTAGTGCATCACACATATAATTGAACAAAAATGAATGATGTATTCCAGCACTGATCTAAGGCCCGTCTTGGTGGACATTAAGACCTCACATTCCCTCTGCAGGACTCCAGGCTCCATCATAACAGCTTTAATAAGTTTGGCGCAAGCAGGGAGTAAAACTTATTACGGAATATGAAGCAGAAGCCCCACATAAATGATTTTACTTCATCTAAACGCCAACGGTTTGATTCATATCGCAGGAGGAAAACTGTGGGCCTATGATGGGCTCATATGAAATTAACATAATGAGCCCTGCTCATAAATCTCACTGATTTCTTGCCCAACTATTAAAAAGCAAATGGCCAGACTTTGAGAAATGACAGCAATTGGTGTATCGAGATTTTTCAAGTCTCCTTCTCATTTAAATGTTTATAAATACAAAAAAAAAAAAAAATGCTATGCTATGCTATTTAAATAAGCTCGCATGGCTCTGAAACACCAAGAGTATCAAACACACATGCACTACGAGACACTGATAACTGTGCTCAGGAAAATTGATAAATCCGCAGTTTACATACACAACTGGAGACGGGCAGCCTGACAGCGCGGCACAGCGACGCGATCATTAGCCGCACCGAAGCAGCATTTTAAACACGTTTTAATATTCAGCCGCTTCACAGTTGTTGTTTTTATGAAAATCACTAATTGTGCCCGCAGACTGCGCGTGTCTCAGTGCCGTTTCCAGGCGCGTGCGTGCGTCTTCGCGTGTTGCTGTAACCTCTGCGCGTGCGATTCTGTGCAGTGAGAGTGCAAGAAAAGTCGAAGTATGTGCCGTTTCGCTGAGGAACAAGTGGGTTTGTAAGCACTGGCATATGTGCGCGCGTGCAGCAATGACAGAAGGGTCAAACCCCCGCGCGCGCCGGCCGTATCCATCTCTCTATCGCGTGCCATCCATCTTTTCCACATAGAGCGCATCAAAATCCCCTCACCCGGAGCCGGCGATGCACTGTCAGTGCCATGTCTCCTCGCTCCACGCAGTCAAGTCCGTGCAGAAACACAGCAGCATTCATTAAACTGTTACTTACTGTGTTTTCACGCGCCTGTCCCCCCTCTCTCCTTTCGGCCCTCCATTCTCTTCACATCATTCCCCTCTAGGTATCCTTTTTGCGGCTTCTCCGGGGAAAATACACCCAGAAATATATATATTCTACATGTATTCACGAGCTCTCTCTCTCTCTCTCTCTCTCTCTCCACCTATCTCCCGCTCCCTCCTCTCTCTCTCTCTCTCCCTCTCCCTCTTTCTCCGCTCTTTTGTTAAAATTCAGTATATGCGCCTCGTCACCTAGCAACCGTCAACCGTCAACCACCCTCTTTCGCGCGCGCGCGCCGGCCGCCTCGCTCTCCCGCGCTCTCTCTCCATCACTAGCGACACGTGTTGAATGCTAAACTTAGCGGTGTGGAATAATATTAATAACTGGGTGGCTCGGGGTCTCTTTCTCTCCTCTCTTTCTCTCTCAGCCCTCTTCCTCCCTATACACACACACTCGCGCGCACACACCTCCTCCTTTTGCTCGCGCATATCATCATGCAATATAAATATTTACTAGAGCCACTCAGTCCTCTGTTGCATGCCCCCCGCAGCCCCCTTCCGCGTCTCTCTCTTCTCACATCATCCCGTGCTGCGATTCAATGGTGCTTCTCCGAGCAAAACGGAGAGGTGTGCGTCCGTCACGCCGCCCGTCCGTGTCACTAGACACGCGTGTATCCATACAGCAAAGACACGGGGAAAAATACGCACCGACCGTGTGCGTGCGTGCGCGCCAGCGCGTGTTCTAGAGAGTGAGTTAGCGTTGCTCATCCCGGGAAAATGATCGGTGGATGGAGTAAGTAGCTTGAGTTGCAGTAGGGCTATCAATGGAGCTTCAACGTGCTTATAATTGTTCATTTGAGGGATTTTATTTCTTTTTTAAAAGGGGTGTATTTTTTTTTTTTTTACTCTGCCGTGTGAGCTCTTTTTTATAGTGGTCTGGTAGATATGGTGATTCGTCAATCGATTAATAAACCAATAACTCAATAGCCCCGTGATTAATACTGACACTCTGTGTGTTTCATTTAGTGAGCTCAGAAGATAAATGGTCAATGTTTTTTTGCAGAAGGTCACTCTTTACTAAATCCCAGCGTGACGCAGCGCTATTGATGAAATACCATTCAGCCATTTAAAGCGCAGTCGTTTCCGACCCTGTTCCTGGAGGCCCCCCAACAATACACATTTTGGATGTCTCCCTCATCTAACATACCCATTTAATGCCTTGGAGTACTCTACTAATGAGCTGACGAGTTTAATCAGGTGTGTTTGATTTGGGAGACATCCAAAGTGAGTACTGTCGGGGCCCTCCAGGAACAGGGTTGGGATCTTGCGTTTTAAAGCATAAACTACTGATCTGCTTCCTCATCTCCTTCCAGCATCATGTCTGTACTGGAGTATGTATTGGATATAACAGTCAAAATGCTTTGCCATTAAATGCAAGTCAATGCATTTATATCAATTTCATAATTATGATTTTTTTTTTTTATTAGGGCTTTAATATAATAGAAGCCATTGTTGGTTATGAACACTATGACAAATATGAGCATTGCAACAGTAAACGTAGTTGCAACTTAAGCCTATATAATTTAAATAATTACACAAGCACATGTATATGAACAATATTGCCCTCAGCCAAAACTATTTAAAACAAATAGGCCTATCAGAATGAGACCAAAAATTGGCCTTTTGATTGACCCAAAACAAATTATATCTTGTGTTTAAACACTATAAGTCTGTTTGCGCCACTGAATAAAAAAACTAACAAAAAAAATTAGCCTCACAATTCCTCACAATTTCACAATAATTGCAACTTTATAGCTCACAACTGCAAGTTTATCTCATACAATTCTGCTTTTTTGTTCCTCGTAATAGCGACTTTATATCTTGCAATTCTGACTTTAACTCAAAACTGCGAGTTTAGGCTATATCTATAATACAAGAAAAAAGTCAGAATTGCGAATTTATTTCACGCAATTCTGAAAAGAAAAAGTTTGAATTGTGGGGGGAAAAAAGTTGCAATAACCTTTTTTTTTGTGTCCGCCATAACACTCAAATGGAGTGATATAAACAGCCAAACGGTTGGTGTTCTGTTATCACTAGAATAGCTCACTCCTCTCATCCAATCAGATTCGGGGATAAGAACTGTGGTATGAATAAATATAAACAATTCCTATTTGTTGTAACAGTATTTACCAATTTAAAAACTTTAAATTTATTTTATGATTATGTACCTAATATTTTAAGAAATATCATTGAAATGTGGCAAATTACTTTAAAACATCAACCATAACCAAATGAACTCAAATGCAAATCTGAATACAATATTTAAGGTGGCTTATAAACAAATGTAATTTCCATTATGCAGTATAATATTACTTATGGACAGTAGCCAAGTATTCACTTAAAGGTATAGTACCCCAAAAAAGGAAAATACTGTCATAATAAAAAAAAAGATTGTGCGGGTTTACAAACAATATGAAGCTGTCAAACCTATTTGACTTAATTTCTTCTTTGGAATAGAAGATATATAGAAAAATGTTGGAAACTGAACAGTTTTGGACCTCCACTGTACAGACTATATATATATATATATTATTATTATTATTTTTTATTTTTTATTTTTTTCACAGAAACGAATGATGATTGTATTTTACATTTTTGCTGCGATAAAACAAAAATTATGACAAATCTTTACATACCAAATTAGAAAGAAAATATTTCGGAAACTGTCTCTATGAAAGTCAGTACCCAGTTATTCTTAAAGGGGTCATATGGTGGTACATGCACTTTTACAAGTGGTTTGGACTGAAATGTGTGTTGGGAGTGTGTGTACACAACCACCCTTCAATGATAAAGATCCACAAGTAGTTTTCTTTTGATTTAATAAAAATAAGTTGCCCATTCTGAAATAAAGCTATTCTCAAACGCATGTCGGTGAGGCGTCACACAGACAGAGGCCACTCCCACAGTAAATGATTCAAAGCAGCGTGTCACACAGAATGAACTGGTGTCTTCCCTCAGACTCGCCCTGAGTAAGCCGTCATCAGACCGAGACGCAGAGACAAGCATGACTCCTGAGAGATTGAGGTGTTTTGGTATTGAATGTATTAATGAACATAGCAGTAGTGATTTACTCCCGACATCTGAGTGACTGAAGACGCGGAAGATTAACGTTACGTTTGGTTCTGAAGAGAAACGCGCCCCTTGATCAACTGAAATGCGTTTATGTTCGCGCAAATCATTCATGATCCAGCCTCACCTACACAAGCAGTGAGTATAATGTCTTTAAATTCATTTTTGCGAATCACCTTTCCTAATAATGTGCTAATTAGCAAGTTTCACTATGAATACGGTTAACAAAAAAGATTCTCCGAGAGCGCCTTGGAAAAGAGGGTCAGCGGAGCTCGTGAAGATTTAAAGGGGAAGTACACAGAACAGAGTGATTTCAAAAGAGCTGTTTTTGACAGGGTACACTATCCTTTTTAGATAGTTTTTTACACTATCTTTGAGAAATTTTAAAACAAAATATATTACAAATGTTTCATTAAGACCCTAAAGAATCATATAAGCTAGTGGAAAATTGGTTTTTATGACACCTTTAAGTACATAATAATTTAATAATAATGGGCTGACCTACTACTGTAATTGTACATCTTCCAGTAGTGTGACAAGCAGTTTAGCTTACCCAGTAACAAGCTATTTTGTAATGTGCAGTATGACCAAACACTGAGCTGAGGGAATAATCATGTCTTCACCTAAACAGGCTCCTCTCTCATTTACAGTTTTGGAAAGTCTCATTAATCCTGGTGATTCATTTCATTTGGACAGTTCGTGTAAATGAACAGACACAAAGACACTGAGTCTCTGTACTGTTTACTGTAAAATGTTATTTACAAATGAATGACCTCTTAGGTAACTTTAATATAGTTAACTGTCGCTATTGTTATCACAGAAATTTAATTTCTAGCTTTCATGTAATACCTTTTCTGATGCCGCGAGGAAAAATTGCCAAAACATTAAAGGCATAATATTTAAACAATGTCAAAATAAATTAATCTGTCTGAGATCCCTCAGGCCTGATAGCTCTAAGTGGGATTAATAATAATGATAAGAAGAAATAGTAACATTATTATTTAGATTTCTAAGATATTTATATGTAATTTTTATTTACAATAATAAAATAAAAAATAGGCCTACTTATGATTTGATTTCTTCACATTACATGACATTAGTTTAACTACTTTAAATGATGAAATACCTTAGCCCACACAACATTATCAACGATACATCATGTCATATTTATCTGGAATGCAAAAATCAACCTTCACGACAAATCCAAGCAACGTTTCTTGGCTATTAATATTTTATAAAGTCTAGAAAACACCAAATCCCAGTTTGTGGCCAAACAGCACAGTAAAGGCGTATAGATTTTCTAATGCCAATAGATTTTCTGGAGCATTAATATTTCATCTCTTTTATCTATCAACTAAAACTATTTTACTTGAATCACGGATGGTGCCTTTAACACAGACTATGATGGCTTATGTGGACACATGGACATCAACTTAAGTAAGCAGATGACTCACCACTGGACTCTCCATGATTCCTTTGAGGAAGATGAGGTCCAGGTCGTTGGCTGTGGTGGAGCTGGTGCTGTCACTCAAGGTGTCTAGAAGACTTTGCATCGCTGAAATTGAAATGACAAAAGGGTTCACATGTTAAAAAGAAGACATTTCTCCATCCTTTAATAGAGGAACTGGCAACTCCAATGACAGTTCATTAGAAATTAGTCCATCTCTAAATAATTTCATTGGTTTAATAGGAAGTCTTTGCTGACTTGACTTCCACTGGTGTCTAAGGTTCAGCCTACAGTTTAAAAGTATGCATTCAAATTGGAGACAAGTTTGGAGACAAGAAATTGTGGCAACTGAAAAATGCATGAATAAAACATGATGCATCTTTATCGTTTCAGAAGCCCTCTACCATGCTGTGCAAATGACAGAAATGTTAATGGGAAATAAATTTATTGTTTCTAACTTTTGCCCACTAATCAGAGACAAAGCTTTTCCTCTTCAACACGAAACAAGCAAATTATCTTTAAAAAAAGCCTCATTAAAGCCCTTTTATTATCATGTTCCTGAGAAGATAAGAGAGAGAGGATGATATATAGTCTTCCAAGAATCATTTTGCTAAAATAATGTTTTTGGATTGCTTGAATGGTCTTTTTTATTTATCAGTCGAAGTCCTTGTTTGTACATATTCAGGACTGCTAGAAAAAAGATCAAATAAATATTTATTTTCTCACTTGAGAAGAGATCAGAGCAGTGGAGAAGCATTAAAACTCAAACAAAGTTTCATGAAAGGAAGTTTCTAGAAAGATTCATGAATCCCCCGTGGCTCCTGTGTAATTCTCTTAAATTCCCCCTGCAGCGATCTGCATTGCTCACACAGAACACGCTCATGTTTCCTTTGTGTTTTCCTTTGTTCAGTCTTCAGACATGTTGTGTCTTCAAACCAAACAGAGTCAAACATAAAATGAGGTGTGACAGAGCAATTTATGTTTTGTGGGATTGGTCAATGCTGGAGGATATAACAGATTATGAGGAATCCAGAGATGTACAGTCCATTTTTTAAAGAAGAAATAAAGGTGACATTTTGCATTTTGTGATTCAGTTTCTTGTAATTAAAAAATGTCTAAATAAACGCATAAAGATATTTATTTAATTATATATATATATATATATATATATACTAACTATTTATATTAATTATTATATAATTATGTTAATGTGTTAATGTAATAACATTAATATATAATTATTGATTATTATATAATTTATTTTTAATTATTGTTTTTTAGACTAGATAAAATAAGGTTATATTTGAATATCAATGCCACGAAATTGAAATAGAAAGTTTGGTTTATTTTAAATATAAAATATAAAAAAGACAATTAATGCATAATTATTATAACCGTATAACATAATAAATTATGGACCTGTACTGTAATGTATTTTTTATTAAAAAGCCCTGAGCAAATTTTGGATGTTTTGATTTGTCTAGGTGAGTTCAGCTGATTCGGCTCATCAATAAAGTGCTCACAGACTGAATTGGGAATGTCAAATAGGGGACACATGCGCAACAGTACTGGAGGAGCTCCAGGATCAGAATATTAAAATGTATGCATAGGTGTCTATTCATGAATACATTAAGGCATTAGAAAACACAAATATCATTTTTCATTTCATGAAATTAAAGAGATCCATACATCTTTCATGAGTTTGTCGTGAGATCTGAAAGGTGAAAAAGTTATCTATGACAGCACAAAGCAGTGAATTAAAATCTGCATATGATCAAGGTCTACCGCTATCTCAAGACTGTTGCTAAGCAGTGACAGTGAATGTAAGCTATACTGTCTTTATGTGTGTGTGTGTGTGTGTGTGTGTGTGTGTGTGTATGCTGGCTTTTCCTGTTTACGGGGACAAAAATTTGTTTAATGGGTACGACAGAGTTACTGCAATTTGAAGGTGGTTTATGAGGACACTGCCTATGTCCCCGTAAATCCCTTCTGGAATGGAAAACAATACAAAGGTTGGCCAATTAAGATAAGATCTGCCTTTAAACTAAAACTAGTAAGCACCCTATCTAGACAGCATAAATGTGCACCTGATGAGAAAAGCTCAAATGGCAGTAAAATTATATTCAAAAAAAGCAAATACATTTGCAATGAACTCAGAAAAGTATCTTAAAAGAATAGTTCAGCCAAAAAAATTCATTTACTCACCCTCATGTCACTATATCCATTTATTTTAAATACATCTAACATGACTTTACTATTGAGCAGAAAACAAAAAAAAACATTTAAAACACGATAGAGCTAGTATTAATTTGCTTGCAGTGCATGTAAAAAGCAATTATTGAATTTTGCAAAAAATTAATATATGTGTTTATAAAAGAGTTTTTATACAATTAATTATTTTGCTCAGGGCTGCTCATAAGCAGATTATCATATTTAGGGCTCACTGTTATATAAACTCCATTTATTATAAACTTTTATTGCAATTAACAGGCATTTAAATGTTCAAAACCTTCAGATCAGTTAATTCAGATTGCTCTTTAGTATATTCTAATGTTTCCATAATTAGTATTCTTATAAAAGTCTTTTTTAATAGTTTGTGCACTATAGCACTATAGCACTATAGCTCTCCCCAGGTACTGTAGACCTCCTTGCTATAATTAATACCACAAGAAGCTTTGCAATGTATGGAAACACGTCCAACTGTTCTATCTCTGAGCAGCAAGGGTCAAGCTCATTACTAACTCTGGGTTGACATACTGTCGAGACTGAGTGACATTTAAGCTGAAAAAGGCCACACCAAAGATGCACACAGACATGTTTTTGAGCCTGACCCCTGAGACCTTTGAGCTATGATGGATTAGAATTCTGAAACGCCTTTTTCATTGGCTGTATATGTGACTAAGTTTGCAACATGCTCTGTTGTTCAGCAAGCATCTGTCCCTGTTTCACACCGAAGTCAAGTCACAGATTTCTGTAGTGCTTATCTTGATGTAAGAGCTGCATTACTGTTTATTTTCCCAGCTCAGGACTACCGCTGAGTGTTTGGCTTCTGACTCACTTCCATTCCTCCACTCCTTTCGAAACAGAAAAAGCCTGTAGTATTTCATTTTCACTTAAGTAAAACAGTCATTTCCTGGAACTGTTTTAACCTCTTACACTTACACTAAATCAAGCTCTGCATGAAGCCTGCAAGTTTAGATGCAATTTGCCTTATGCGGTTACATTAAAATCTATTTCTTTCCCTATTAAACTGAATCATTCCCAGACTTTAGATTTTACTTTACCAGAATTTTTGCTTCACTTGTTTTTAACTTTGAGGAAGTTTATCCTGCTGTCTCACTCATTTTCTCACCTGGAGCTGTGACTGATTGTTTCCCCTAATAATAACACTCCAGTAACACTCAACTTATGTGAAATTAACTCTATTCATATTGCAAAAGTAACCAAAATCAGTTAATGATATTTAATATACTTATAAATGTTTTTTTTTTTTAATATATATAATTTTTTTAAAGCAAACATAGAATATAGTGAAATTATAATGGTTTGCTATTAAAATTTTAATAACAGCTTTGACTGTTATTTTAGTCATAATAAAATGTATTATGTTTAAAGCATTTAATTCACAATTAATTTAACTAAATAAACACAAAAAAAATATTTGTACTGATTCTTCATTCATTTATTTACACTAATATCACACATACTATATAGTGTTTCTTACCAAAAATTTTATAAACAATTTTTAAACTGAATATCTTAAAATGTTCAACATATCAACGAAGTGTATTAAAACTCAAGTCACTTAAACCTGCACCTCATTTCTCCAAGTGATCTATTAATTGCAATCTGCTCGTTCCCTGGAGCCCAAATTATTACTCACATTTTTTCCTGTTCTCATTTACTTGCATAAGAATGCTTCAACTCAATTTCTAATTACATTTTTCCAAAGCCCTCATGGGTTTTAATGGAGCGTCTTTAAATCTTTCGGGCTTTAATCTTGATCGTTTCTTAGCTTTAACGGTTTTCATCTTATCTTTTACTAAAGATCATATCTTAGTTTGTACACACTCACTTTAATGTGAATGTACCTTTAAAATTCTTACCTTACATGCAAGGTTATAGTCATTCGTAATGTTTTTGTGCATTTTTCCAAACTTTGGAATTTTCGAAATCATTCCACAAATTAGTTCATAATTCAAAAAAAGACAATGCAGAGACAGACAACGTGGTAAAACAAGGGTGAACACTGGCTTTGCTTTTATAAGACTGAAATCATTTGAAAATATACCTTATTTTTGTAATTCAGTTTTTAGTAGCACTGCATATTTTTCCTTAAAGTTACAATGCTTTTGTTTCTATGATCTGCTTATGACGCTTTTGGGAAACTCTCCCTCTAAATGAAGCATATAATCAAAATGCTAAATTCCTTTTTCCCCTATAAACCTCATAGTGACACCCAGATCTTTCTGATATAAAAAGATTTCAAGCACACAAAGCTGGAGAATACTGCATTATATATAAAACATCTGAAGTTCATCTGAATTCTAACTGTACCATAACGCAATTTTACACAGCAAATGTGGCACAGAAGCACTTCTGAAGTGGCATTTATTTAGGTATCTTATCATAAGATGTTTTTACACACAGATAATGCTGCTCTGTGCCTGCTCAAAATTCAGTGCAAATGTGAATTTTGCACTAAATGTGCACTTTGACACACATCATTCTCTAGCATCAAAGTACACAGTTATCACTGCAGTGTAAATGCATTTATGTAATCTCTGAACAGCAGTCCGTGTAAAGACATAAATACCACTTCGGAAGCACTTCTGTGCCACCTTTGCAATGTAAATCGGGCAATAGACTACTGAATGATGCTCAGAGGTGGCACAAATATTCACAAAGCAAATATAATTGCATACTTTGCAGATCTGAAGGCTTCATTTAGTCTGGATTTTATGCTGCACTACATCTTTAAAAAAAGTTTGAGTAGGCAAAAAGCAGCATTAAATTGGCTGTGTAAACATGCCCTATATTACCTAACCATTACAACTATAATTTTACATTTTTCTCATTTATAAATCAATTTATAAAAGCATGTGCTAAATTAATAAATGTAATGTAAAGCCCCATTCATCACTGTTGTGAGGTAACCACTGAATAAAACACACCAGCATTTCTGCAAGCGTGAAATCAAATATCTCCAAGATCAAATCACCTTCGCTCCGTCTGCCATCTCACTGTAGTAGTGAATTACAATCTTTGAGATCCTTAGACACAATCTGTTATTATACCCATAATTCTCTCTACTTATTTCTCAATAGCTCAAACAGAGGCCACATCACACCTACAATATTAAAAAGCTAGTCTCTCACAAATGTGTTGTTCTTGCTCATGTTTTGGACCGGAGATGTCATCCCTGCTATTACTGCTATATACACAGCCGGCTTACAGGTGTGTAAGCGTGTGATTGAATGTAATCATGCATTATTCAACAAGCAACTGAATATTCATGAGGACGGTAATGGAAACAAAAGTTGAGTGGACAGTCCTATAATACTGCCTTATGGTTAAGGAAACTGCATTTTTGCGAAAAGATGCAATGGAATGTATTTCACTTGACTGAAGTTTAGCCTCAAAGGAAGGGAGCCAAGAGCGAGAGGAAATCTGAAAATAAAGGAAGTTGTCAGACTCATTCTCTCCAGGCAGCTGTAACAAACACAGGATGTGTCTCATGCACAAAGCTAATTGGACACTGGTTTGTCACCTTTCTTTCAGTGCACCCCTCCTCATCTCTACTCTCCACAAGCACACACACATTATTTGCTAGAGGAATGTAGAAGAAATGTTGGTGACAATTTTTATGAAGCCTGTATATATAAGGGTATTCTTAATGCACTCATAAGAACTTCGATTTTAACAGTTGTAGGTCTCACAACCAATTTGTACGTGCAAGGTCCCAAATTCGTGCTAATTTGTACTAATGCATATGACCTCACTCGTACGATTTTGTACGATTTTGTACGATTTGTCTAAAACCTTGTGACGGCTAGGTTTAGGGGTGGAGTTAGGAGCAGGTCATTCGTACCAATTCATACAAATTGGCAACTCGTAAAATATGTACGATTTAGAAAAAATCTTGTGAATTTGTACGAATTAGCCACTTCATAAAATTTGTACGAATTGCTGTGAGATCAGGTTGGAATATCACAGTTTACGCTGAATGATGTTTATACCGTTGTTTGAAGAAACTCCATGCCATATTTTTCCATGAACATAAACAAGCTTAAAATACTCTAAATGATAAACCTTTATTGCTTTTCTATAGTATTAAGCCTCAAATGTCAATTATACATTGGATTGGTTTATTTTTTAAATAAAAAAGCAAAACTGTGAATGGTATTATAATGTTATACTAAAATTAAAACAATAGAAAGAAAAAAACACACACCAGCAGAATAACATAAGCGGACTTTGAACGATTACATAATTGTGGCATCTGTAACTGTAATTTGCAATTAGAAAATCAGATTAATTGTGTAGCCCTGCAATATACATTTTTATAATTTATAATAAATCATTTAAAATTTTCTATTTCTTGATAAATACCAATGTTCCTTGACCATGTTATCAACTACACTGAGAATATGATGCTTCTCAATTTGCATATCTATCAGTTCATCCATCATTACAGCTGCATGTATTGTTCTAACTGCAAAACCATGTAAAAACTGAAGTGCCTCTTGCTCTAGTCAAATCACAGCATGCTTCTAAAGATCTGTGCTGATCTTCTGTTCTCTGTGTCTTACCTCCTGGACCCTCTAGAGAGCTGATCGATCCAATCTCCTCCAGGGACATTCTGTTATAGATACTCCCAGCCATAGTTCAATCTCTCTGAAGCTTCTTTTCCAGCCTCTAATTCACATTCGCGTTCCTTCCCTCTCTTCTGTTCCTTCACTTTTTTCACCTCCTTGACGTCAGCATCGGTTACCAGAAAGCCTCCCCTCCTCTCATTCTTCCTGTCGTATGTCCCTTCCTAGATCTTTTATTTTTTGATTGTTCCCTCCCTGTCTTGAGACACCTCAGGTTTCCTTGTTCCTCCCATTTTTGTCTTTCTCTCTTCATTTAAGTTTAAAGTCAGTTTGGGGCAGCATAAATGGCTGGGCTTTCTGCCTCCCGATATCTATCTACAGTAACAACATAGATTCCAGACACACAGGTTGCCAGAGAATATCAGCCTCCAGTTGCCGGAGACTGTGACAGACTCAAGAAAAAACAAGAAAGCTCAACATAACTGTAAAACCAAACGTAGAGACCTAATAAGAGGGGACAGTGCAAAAGAGAGAGAGACAGAATAGAGAAAAAAAGGAGGAGGAAGAGAAAATGGCTCATGCGAACAACGAGTGAATTGAAAATTCTCCTTAGGAAAAGAAGAATCACTTGAGAGCTTTCTATAAAATCTAATCTCCTTAAATGGGTCTCCTATGAAATTACGTTGAAAGTGGAGGCTTTTTTAAGACTCTCGTTTCTCTTGTTTCATTCGTGAGAAAATGTTTCAGATGAGCTCTCAACAATGGCTCAAACCCTGCCAAGATACAGTACGTATGCAATAAGAGATCAATATGCAATTCAATTTGAAACATTTCTTGAGGTACCTTCAAGGTGATCTGAAGTTGTTGTTAGCTACAGTAAGGGTAATATATTATTTTCTAACAGTTCTAGAGTTTTTGCAGTGCTGTTGTGGTGAGATTGTTGGTGACATTTTAATATGAGCTAAAGCCTACCTGGTCTCATGGCATAAACGTACCTGGGTGCACTTTTTAGCAAGACATAAAATACGTACCAATAAGTACATATCAAGTACATAAAGCATGTAAAACAGCATTGCACAAAAAGTGCACAGAGGTACATATTTTTATGAGACCAAGGGCCAGTTGGATAAACTTAGCCTTCATGTAAAGACACTGTCTTTAGAGCTAGTCTGAGTAATTAGAGTAAAGTAATCTGTTTTATTTTTTGGATTTAACTTAATATACAATATAGGACTAATATACATTTTTATGTAACTGAATTTTAAAAAACTGTGACCAGTCTTAAAGAAAAATTTAGCTGACTAACTTTTAAGACTAGTCTTAAAGGTGCTCTATCAGATGCTGTTTGACGTCACTTCTGCTGATGTTTCACGTAAATACAAACAAAACAGAGCAAGCTCCCCCCTCCCCCCAGTGTTTCTGTAACTGACCGTGAATGCGCAAAGTGCATTGGTAC
>JAUCMU010000021.1:2352724-2400946 GCA_032275025.1 Enteromius treurensis | reverse complement strand
CAAACACTTGATTTATATAAGAAGTAGGAAACGATGGTGTTTGAGACTCACAGTATGTTATGTCCATGTACTGAACTCTTATTATATGCCAAGGTACATTCAGTTTTCCATTCTATGGCACCTTTTAGGGTTTACATACCAGAGGAAATTGAGTAAATAAAATTGGGTAAGAATGTTGATCAGCTAATGCTGAAGACATTAGTGACCTTAACATGTCAACAGATAATGTAAAGCTGTGTTATACTTACAGAGATCTTCAGTGTTTTTGCTAGGCGGTACAGTGAATGGCTGACTAGGAAATGTACAATCCCATTCCTCAATAACACACTCTTCCTCCTCACCTGCACAGAAAAACATTATTAATACGCATCTCAGGCTCTCACGACAGATATCGTTTAGTCTGACATCCTGTTACATCTGCATTTAATACTTCTTTAACGAACAGTCAACAAAATATGTAACAAGTCATAAAATGCAGAAAACGCACAGGCCATGTTCTTTAGCTGGTTCACAGAGGGAAGCACAGGAGGGTCTCGATTCTGGAGGTAGAAGATCACCAGCAGTGTAAGAGCGTAATTGTTCAACAACGGTCCAGGGCCAGACAGGTTTCCTATAACATTCAAAATGTATCAGGTTAACCTGAGAAAATCTGTACACGTGAATCTCACCCAAACTGTCCAAGTCCTTCAAAAACATTTTTTCACACATTTTTACCTAAAAAAAACAACTGTCTCTCACACTTAACAATGCAACATAAACTATTTAATACATTTTTAATTGTACAAGCACAATTTAATATCTCTGTGGTTCTGCATTTTTAAATTCTATTCAGAAAGGGTGATATATTACTGTACTATAGTCACGCATCATCACTTTACAGTCAAGTATTATTTTTTTGCATCACAAATGTACAAACTATTAATAGGCTCATGAAAAAAAAAAAAAAAAAACTTCACAGTCCTAAATATGGGCACTCGTATGTGGCACAACATTAAAAACATTTTTTTTAATCAGATGCTAACAATTAATAGTCATGCACAACTTTATTACCCGCTAATTGTTTCTGTTTGGCCCATAAACGGATGGTATAGACCAAGGGTCGCAGTCTGGAGTCAACGCCTGAACACAACTGCAGAAATCGAGTGTTTCGTACTGCCAATCTGGTGCAGAAAGAAAAAAAAAGAACATTATTATAGACAGAAATTGACCAATGGGGTGTTATTTTTCATTTCACCAATGGAAAAAACAACTGTTCTCGACCTGTTGTTGATCGTGATGTCTCCGTGAAGGTTGAGCTCTCGATGACTGAACTTGACCACAGGAAGTCGGGCTGTGCTGAGCGCCTGGACTTTGTGCACGCCTGGAACACACTTCCTCAAAATGACTGCAACCAGCTCCAAGACTTCAGCAGGAGTGGCAGTGGACAGGTCAATGTCGGACAAAATGGAGTCTTCAGAGCGGCAATCCTCAGACAGATTTTCTCCTGACTGCTGAAAATTGGCAGTTTTTAAGATTTCACAGACTGTCAGAAGTAAATAGCTCGATTACTTGCTGTTTGAGGGCAGCCTAGTGTTAGGGTTGCTTACACACCACTTCAGAAGACTTGGCCCGAGCCTGAAAAACTTTGGTGTTTTCAAGGTCGAGGAACAGATCAAGGTCACAGGAGTGAATCCCAAAAGTATTCACAGAGGATCCAAAGGGCACAATTTGGCAATCTGTAACACATGACACCAGGAATTTAAAAAAAAATAAAAAAAATCACAATAAAATGAAAAGGGAAAAAATGTATATATATATATATTAAAACCAATGCTAAAAACAAATGTGTGGTCACTGTTGGACTCATCAGAATTGTACAGAAACAAAAATTTGGCTTTAGGCACAAGTTGTTGACTGGATTTCATTTTTGCAAAAAAAGAAACAAGTTAAGGAAGAACAGGTTAAGTTTTATAATAAGCATTTATAAAATAGACAGGTTTTTTTATCTTTAGAGAACCTGGAAAGAATTCTGTGAAGACTTCCTGTAGCAGTTGAACTAGAAGATCTCTCACTTTCTTCTCATTGTCTTTCAACTCGAAACTCTCCACCACCTTCAGCATCTGCTCATTTACCTTACACACACAAATAAAATTCAAACAAACAAACATATAATAAAGCAATTTTTTTTAATGCTGCCTTGATATGTATCACTCTCTTACAGATGAAGTCTTGCAGAGCTCGTAGTTGAGTTTGTCCAGGCTGATCTGGGGGTTTTTGGAGTCTTGTTTCCCTCTGCTGGCCAGTTTAAAATCTTTCCTCTCTCTGGGCTTGACACGGAGTTTCAGTCCATTGAGCTGATGCTGTAGTTGTGCCAGAGCTGTCTGAGCATTCTGCGGCTCAGAGAACTCAACTATAGCATAGACACCCTGAAAAGAGCAACAAATCTCACATTACATCTCCTTTTGTGAACCCTATGTTAATTGTTACTTAACTTGGCAGCAAATGTGATGTTTGTTCTCAAACGTAGATGTAAGCCAGAAAACAATTAAATTATTACCACAAGGTAACTATACCAAAGGGTAAAGACAGTGTGTATATGAACCTTCTGCTTGTCCATGATCACATCTGACACTGATCCAAACTGTGCAAAATACTCCTTCAGATCGGTTTGAGACGTGTCTGGTTTGAAGCCGCTCACAAACACGCTGTTCTCCTCCTGAGCTTTACGCTGAGCCCTGAGCCGCACGAGATGTTGGTGTTTCTTTCCTTTGACATGGTCTTCCAGGCTTGGCTCTGGAACATAGAAACGCTTGAGATGAATGATGGGCTACATCAAGCAAATTACAAAACAACTGGTACAGTGACATTATGAGAGGACTAAACCATGGTGTATATGTTTATTAACGTTTACCTAACAACAGTCTTATTAATTATGAAACTGAGCGCTTGATCGTGTCATTTTACATGCTTTGAAACAATCTGGATAAAATAATTAAGCTGAAATAAATCCAGTGGTATTAACGTCTGATGAGTTACAAAACTACTTTTTGAATAAATGCGCCCTATAATGCAACTTAGTGGCAGTTTCACATTTAATGCCAGCATTATTTTTATATACGTTATCTTTGCATTACATGTGGTTTGCAAAGAGCAGGAACATGTCTCACTTGTTTTAACGCTGACGTTTTAGCTTATTACAACTTACTGTTGGGTATATTAACTTTGCAGAGGTTGCAGTGAAACCCTCTTTGCGTAGTCTGGATGTCTTTTTCAGGCTCCATTTGCGAAGCTGTAATGATAATTCCCAAGAAACGCGTCCGAGGCGATGTTACATGGAACAACTCAAATCTCCCTCCATGATGTTCCTCTGCGTCCGGCCGCTTAACTCTTCCAGCAGAAACTCCGAGCGGGGAAATTCAGTTCCGCCTTTCAGCAGGTAGGGTTGCCAAATAATAAGTTGTCATTTGCGAAAATCTGTATACACACACTTGCTGTGTACAGTAACCAAAAACTATTTGTGAGGGTAAATTAATGTCACACAATTAAATTTTAGAGAATGTGCAACAAATTCCCCGTTCATATCCATCAATCTATAATCGCACTGTTCATCAAATATATTATATAAATGGCATATAAAATCAAAATGATGAACAAATATTATAAAATACATAATGACAACAGTGGTCCCTTAAGTTGTCCCTGGTGTTACAGTTTAACAAAAATCTGTTATTTTGAAATAAAAATCACACTGATGTGATCACTTGACTACCTCCTTGTAAAGATCTATGAAAAAAATCTTATTTTAAGACAACCGTTTCTTTTTAGTTAACAGAAATTTCATGATGCTTTTAGTTGACGTCACTGGTATGACTATTACAAGTAGATTAAACTACTTAATTTAGTGAGTATACCATGATTGGCAATATATTATTTAATGCCTTGCAGCAGATTTTGTAAAATATATTTTTCATGAAAATGAAAAATCTCTGGTGTTAACTTTCTTATGAGTATCACAGATGAAGATCAGTAGGTTAGGTCTCTGATGACTCTGCAGTGTTTCTTATTTCACATTTAATAAAACAATCTCCTTATTTTTTCATTTTCAATTTTTCTGCAACTCTGACTATATCTGCTGGAAAAAAAAAATAAATAAAAAAAAAATATATATATATATATATATATATATAGATAGATAGATAGATAGATAGATAGATAGAGTGGAAGCTTACATTAGTTTAAATGGGTTAGAAATAGAAGGGAATTCTGATTGAGTCTATAGATACAGTATATATGTGAATTTCTTTGAATTTGTTTGAATTGCAATTCTGCTTCTTTTAATTCAATTCCGAATTGTAATTCTAGATCCTGTTTTTGACATCAATTCAGGAATTGAATTAGAATTTAGGAGTCATTCTCAATTCAATTCTGAAGTGTGCACAAGCCTGTCCACCACATCCCAGAGATACTCTATTGGGTTGAGATCTGGTGACTTTGGGGGCCATTTTAGTACAGTGAACTTATTGTCATGTTCAAGAAACCAATTTGAAATGATTGGAGTTCAGGACATTGTCTTGACCAAGACCACATCCCTAAATGCATTGAAGCAACTGCAAAATCTTTGGAGGGAGTTGATCTGCATGGAGGAATGGGCCAAACTACCAGAAACAGTCTGTAAAAATCCTTGTGAAGACTTACAGAAAATCTTTGACCTCTGTCATTGCTAACAAATGGTAGATAACAACGTATAGATTAAATGTTGTTATTGACCAAATACTTATTTTCCACTATAATTTTCAAAGAAATTCTTTAAAAATCATACAATGTGATTTTCTGGATTTATTTTTTCTCATTTTGTCTCTCATTGAGGTATTCTTATGATGACAATTACAGGCCTCTCATCTTTTTAAGTGGGAGAACTTGCACAATTGGTGGCTGAATAATACTTCTTTGCCCCAGTGTAATTCAGCTTTGTGATAACAGGAATACATTTTTAAAATGGAGATAATATTTTTACTGTAAAATTTCAAAATAATTATTTTTATACAGTTTTTTAATTAAATAAATTATTCGTTGGTACGCATGAGACTTCACAATCAATAAAAGATATAACTTTGTTTAAATTGTTTATTTCTTATGAAGTGTTTAAAAAAGGGACAAAGATTTTAGACAACTTTTTGAGCGTTTTACTCCCCCTACTTACACACTTTTATGTTTTAATAATCAAGAAACACACACAGATCGTTTAACTTTCAGTTTGCACAGTTGTTTTATTTGTTAAGAGTTGTGCAGCAGGGTAAAGGGGAAGAGGATGTACTGGGAAGGGACAATGATCTTCATTCAGAGGAGCAGTTGTGGCGGTTGTGCTTGTTAATCCACAAGTGCTTCAGCTTCGGATCATTTCTGTAGCGTTCAAGCAGCAACTCTTTTTCTTTCCTCCGGCTGGGAGGACGCACTTCAGCTGAAGAACGTTGCAGATCAACAACTTCATTTGATGCTGGAGTAATTAAACATTTATTGTTATATTACATTTATTTTCTACATTTACAACTCTTAGATATGTTTACAGAAAATGTTACAGTTAGACTGGTTTGGTTGGTAGGGGTTTTAGCACTATTGTGAGGAAACACCAGAAGCAGTCGGATCCATTTGCAGCTTTTATTTGAAATCAGAGTCGTACAAGCAGAATCGTGGTCGGTAAACAGGCGAGATAGATCGTGGCAGGCAGCGAGATTCAAAGTACCAGATAGACAATCCAAATATAAACCAGAGAGACAACAGGAATAAACGCTCAGTAATGAATGCAGGGCAAATCAAAACTTCGCAAAGAATAAGAGTGCAGTCTTTGTTTATATAGACCAGATAATGATTTACACCTGGAGGCGGAAGCGGCCAAGGTACATGGGTGGAAAAGAGTCCGGGTAGGAACTTAAAACTCAGGAAGGTTCCCACTGCTGAGTAGTGGAGAGAGCCACTGAGGCGTGGCTTGTGACAGAGCCCCTCCCCTGCGAGCGGCTCCTGAAGCGAGAGGGCTGAAGACGCCGGGGTCTTCCACGAGGTCTGGGAGCTGGTTTCTCAGGCTGTAGGTAGTTTGGTTAAAGGAATCAACCGACAGGCTTTGGAGAACCGGTCGACGACCCTTAATATGGTGGTGTAGCGGTTTGAAGGAGGCAGGTCGTGACAAAGTCTACTGCTTGGTGTGACCAGGGTCGTTGTGGGAGCGGTAAAGGATGCAGGAGTCCAGCGGGCCGTTGTCTATATGACTTGGTTGCTTGACATACGGCACAAGTCTTTACAAAGTTTGTCACATCCCGGTTGAGGGTAGGCAACCAGAATCTATTAGTGATCAGGTCAGTGGTTCCAAGGATTCCAGGGTGACCAGCACTAGGGTTGTCGTGGACTAACTGGAACAGGCGGCGGCGTAAGGGTTCAGGGACATACTATTTGTCGGCTGGACAAGCTGGGGGTGTGGGATCTGTTTCTCGGGCCTCAGATATCTCCCTCATGATATCCTACTGCACTGGAGCAAGGATGATAGATGGTGGGATGATGTTTTCAGATTGTGTTTCTTGAGTGGGTTTGTCGAAGAGTCGGGACAGAGCATCTGCTTTACCATTTTTTGAGCCGGGACCATATGTGATTTGGAAATCAAATCTAGAAAAGAATAACGAACAGCGGGCCTGCCGTGCATTCAGTCTTTTGGCGGTTCTCAGATACTCTAGATTTCGGTGGTCTGTGAGCACCAGGAAGGGTTCTATGGCTCACTCAAGCCAGTGGTGCCATTCCTCTAATGCTGCTTTGAGAGCCAACAGTTCCCGGTCTCCGACATCATAATTTCTCTCGGCTTGGTTGAGTTTGTGTGAATAGAAGGCACATGGTTGAAGTTTGGGAGTTTCACTTTGTCTCTGTGACAGGATGGCCCCGATTCCTGTGTTTGAAGCATCTACTTTTACAATGAACTGTCTCTCTGGATAGGGATGTTTCAAGATGGGTGCCGTGGTAAATCTTGTTTTTAAGTCTTGGAAGGCCCTTTCACTCTCCTCTTTCCAAGGTAAGCGCTTGCAGCCTTTACGTGTCATGGATGTAAGAGGTGCAGCTACCTTGCTGAAGTTTCTGATGAATCTTTGGTAAAAGTTAGCGAATCCTAGAAACCTTTGTAATTCTTTCAAGGTTTGTGGTTTGGGCCAGTGTACTACTGGGGAGACTTTCTTTTCATCCATCGCCTCTCCATCTGCACTAATGATGTATCCAAGAGAAGAGATCCTCGTCTAATGAAACTCACATTTGGACATTTTAGCATACAGCTGGTGTTCAATGAGCTTCCTGAGAACCTGTCTTACATGTTGGATGTGAGTGTCGTAGTCATTGGAATATATCAGGGTGTCGTCTATGTAGACAATGACAATGTGTGTTAAATATGTCTCTGAAGAGGTTGTTGACTAAGGATTGGAACACAGCTGGATAGGCCAAAGGGCATCACTAGGTATTCATAATGCCCGTTGGTGGTAGAGAAGGCTGTTTTCCACTCATCCACAGCTCTGATATGGACCAGATTGTATGCACTCCGCAGATCCAGTTTCGTGAAGTAGCGTGCAGAACGGAGCTGTTTGAGGACGGCTGGTACCAGTGGAAGAGGGTATCTGTACTTGACTGATATGTCGTTTAGTGCCCGGTAGTCGATGCAAGGTCGGAGTCCTCCATCTTTTTTTTTGACAAAGAATAACCCGGCTGAAGCCGGAGATGTAAATGGTCGAATGAATCCCTTGTCTAGTTCTTCTTGTATATGCTGAGTCATGCTCTCCATTTCAGGTTGAGATAGAGGAAATACTCTGCGGCATGGTGGTGTGCTGCCTGGGATTAAATCAATGGCACAGTCGGTGGGTAGGTGTGGTGGTAGCTTGGTTGCTTTCTTCTGACTGAAGGCTATTTTCAGGTCATGATACTGTGCCGGCAGAGTGGTGACATCTATGATTTCCTCAGGTGAGTGTTGAACACTGGAAAGTGAGCGTTTGGCCTGGGTGAGACAGGATGTATGGCAGTGTTCCGACCACCGGGTGATTTGATGTTCCCTCCATGAGAGGATGGGACTATGGAGTTCCAGCCATGGTAAACCGAGTATGATGGGATGGTCAGGTGAGTGGATGACATGAAGTTGAATCTTTTCGACATGGAGTGAGCTGGTAATTAAAGTGAGTTCCTGGGTTTTAGAAGTAATTCTTCCCGATCCTAGGGGGCGCCGGTCGAGGGCTGCCACAGCCACAGCGGGTGAACATGAAACGAGAGGGATAGCACTCTTAGTAACAAAGTCATGGTCAATGAAATTTCCAGCAGCGCCTGAGAAATTCTGGGTTGTAATTTCACCATAACTCAAACTGACATCATTTCTCATGGCTGAAGTGACAGAGACGGCACTCACCCGAAAGGTTCCAGAACGAGGTGGTCGTGTTGGACAATTGGCCCGGATTTGTCCAGTGACCCCACAGTAGAGACAAAGATTGTTCTGTAACCTCCTCTCTCATTCCTCTGAAGTGAGATGCGTGGCCCCGATTTGCATGGGCTCAGCTGGAGTGGTGTTAAACCTTGATGGTGGTTGCTGCATGGGTGAGCGTCGAGCTTTTCTGGATCGCATCAACTGATATGTCCGAATGGCCAGATCCATATATTCCTCCAGCGTCTAGTCACAATCTCTGCTGCCCAGTCCAGCCTGAAGTTCCTCTCTTATGCCTCTGCGGTACACAGTCATGAGCAGATCACTGTCCCATCCGGTCTGAGCGGACAGGGTTCTGAATATCATAGTGTATTCAGCTGCTGATGAGGTGCCCTATTTTAGTGTCATTATTTCATCTTTAGCATTTTGCCATCAGCTGAATGATCGAATACTTCCCTAAATTGACGCAGAAAGCTGGCAGTAAAACATTTTTAATGATTTTAAAGTATCATGCTTGCAAGGGATTCGTTTATTTAATAAAACAATAAAAAAAAAACTTTAATAAGAGATATAATGTGAAATAATACAATTTTAAAAAGTGTTTTCTGTTTAAAAATGTATTCCTGTTCTCACAAAGCTAAATTTTCAGCAGCCATTACTGCTAACATATGTTTATAAAAAATATTATATCCATGTTGAACATATTTATTGTTATTTTTTCTCTTTGTTTGTTGCCATTTTTATATACACAGACCTAAAGGATTATTAGGAACACCATACTAATACGGTGTTTGACCCCCCTTTTGCCTTCAGAACTGCCTTAATTCTTCATTCTTTAGAAATGCTGGCCCATAATTATAGGATAGCATCTTGCAGTTGATGGAGATTTGTGGGATGCACATCCAGGGCACGAAGCTCCCATTTCACCACCAGGCTTGTGAACAAATTCAGAATTGGCCACCATTCAATTCATGAGTTGGAATTAGAATTGAATTGACTCCGCCCCACAGGAAGTCAAAGTCATTCCACACAGTCATACAACAGAAAGAATGTATTGAATCTCACATACAATTACATTAATTTTGTAATTTAATAGCATAATTTCATTACACATAACTACACTGTAAAAAAACAACCTAATAACATTTTTATAGCACGATTAGCAAGTTACTAGCCTGTTGCTTGCATTTTTATAGTATGATTACCACTAGCATGTTGTTAGCATGATTAGCTAGTTACTACCATTTGGTTAGCATGACAAGCTAGTTACTAGCTTGTAATTTAGCATGATTAACATGTTTCTACCATTATTAGCACGTTGCTAACATGTACATTTAGATAAATTAGAAATAGTGTATATAGTATATATATATATAATAAACATCTTAATTTGGCTAACAAAGGTAACACCAGTGACAAGAAGAAAAAAAGGGTATTGAAATTGCACAAACAAAAGCAAAAAAATAAAAATATATATATAATAATAATAATAATTTAAACTGTCATTTATATGTATTCATAAAGTCAAAAGGTAATCTACATTTGCCATACCAAAAGTGTAGACCTGTGTGACCTGTAGAATGTAGACTGACCCTACAATAAACATCACATTTTGATCTTCAATTTTGCAAAACATATTTATTTTCACTAAACACATGTAAATACAGATAAATACACAAAGTATGATTCTGTCTCCAAAGACAATGTCTTCTCTGATATTATTTACTGACAAAATCAGTAAAGAAAAAAAGCGAAATTCTAACAGCAGAACTATTTACACATTAAGAAATATCAGGTGTTAAACATCGTTCACTTTCTTGATGAAGTTTTCCACTTGATCCATTAGCTGTTTCATGTCAGCCTCATCTTCACAAATGACATCCTTCAGCTTTCCAAATCTTTTTAGCTGCTCATTGCAGTGTTTCTAAAAAACAAAGATGTTTTTGTTTACAGGTAAATTCAACAACATAAAAGTGAAAATCATAGACAATAAAAAAAAAAAAGGGAGGTCAAAATCGTCCAGCTAATGTAGCACATATAAAGTCAAAATGTTTCTGGTGAATGCAAGCAAAAGCATCACATACTTCGACTGCACACAGGTGGTTCGCTGCGGAATTAAGGACATCAGTCAGATTCTTGGACACCATGCGGTTTTCCTCATTGGTCTCCTGCACAACCACGTGATACCTGACGGAGAAGTTCAGATACATGTAAAAAACGATAAACAGGTGACACGTTAGGAAGAATGAAGCGAATGCTCACTGTTGTTGGGCAGCTTTGAGTTCCTCCTCGGCTTCCTCGCATCCCTGCGTCACGTTCTTTTCCAAACGCTTCTTGTGAGTTTCAGCAGAGTCCACCTCAGCTGCCCACTTATCCTCCTCTTGGGCCATTTCCTACACACAGCATAACTAATTCAAATCACATGCGCTGAGTGACGAATTCAAATACTGAAAATGAAAAAGCATACAGGCTTATCTATTTTTTAGCAGGGACGCTAATGCATTGTACCTGCATGTCATGTTCAAGCTGTTGGTCGACTCTGCGAATCTGTTCCTTTAGGTGCTTGATGTCAGTCTCTTTATCAAAGATGTTGGACTTCACCTAATAAACAGTTGGAATGATAATAAGCACTACAACAATTTACAACATGTTGCAATGTGAACACCACAAATCATAACTGTTTGGCATGAATTAGGTGGAATTTATTGCGAACTGCTCTGAAACTGAGGAACTTCACTGAAGCACATGAAATTGTGCTGAACTTGACTTGCAGCAATCAAAGCAAGAGTGCGCTTCATTTTCTATTCACAAATTTAACACCATTAATGCTTACAAGAGGTGGAATAAAAAGTCTTGCACCTGTTCCACAGTCTCTTCCAAACTCAACTTTACATTCGTGAGTCTGCTGCATTCATCCTCCACATCCACCATCATGTTCTTCAGAGGGTTCTGCCAGAGTTAAGACAAATAATAATTGAGGTTCTTAATAGTTACAGAAATGAAGCCTCTTTGATGGACGGCTGAAGCGACGGTACCTGTATCTGTGTCTTATACTGTGTAATGGTTGTGGCGCTGTAATCTGTTCTGATCTCAAAATCATGACCGCAGGCGTTCTCTGCTGACTGCGGGATGAGCTTCAGCTTACGACCCAGTTTATTATACTCCGCAACCTTCAACTCCACCTGCAACAAAATTCTAATGTTTAGCCTACATGTTAACATAATTCAACACAGAAAAAACACAAGCTCTAATCTGATTGGCTGGCTTTATGTAACTTCTTAGAATTAGGAATCAAATCAAATGTAATAAAATCTTTGAAAAACATGAATTGTATTTGATACGGCATGTGACAATTTGGCCCGGTTTTCAATCACACTGCACACATCTATACAGAAGGTTTTAAGGTTGCTAAAGCAGTACTAATTATTAAACTAAACTAATTATGAAAACTATTGAAAACTGTATGGAATTTCTGATCAACAGGCTGGGACATCTGTAGATCCCTGACCTTCTCTTTGGTTTTGGACAGGTTGACCTCCTCGTTCCACACTAGCTGCTCAGCCTCCTCTTGACTCTGGTTTAGGCTGTGAACGGTCTGCTGCAGGTCATTCCTCTCTCTGTTAATACGCTCAATATCAGCTGGAGTGAACTTCTGATTCTCCAGGATGTGCTGCAGCCTCATCCTCTCCTGCTTCAGACCCTCCAGTTGCATCTCTGTACAAAGAACAGGGAAATTAAGCAAATGAATTCCACCTTTGTATTTACCACGTTAAAGCATTTGTATCTACGTCTTGTAATCTCTCTCACCAGCAGCCTCGAGCTCCTCAGCTAGTCCAGCAGCTTTATTCTCCAGTCCAGTTTTATGAGCCTCCAGATTACAGCGAAAGTTCTGCAGCTTCTGCAGATCAGCCTGTAATCGGAGCTTCTCTGTCCTCTTCCCTACTAAACGATCCTGTCAGCATTTACATATTACATTAGTGTAAACTTTTTTTTCCGTATATGTAAGACCTTAGGCCTGACTTCATAGACAGGGCTTGGCTGTAGTTCGATTAGGACATTTAAGTAATTTTTACTAAACAAATTACTGGTTTGTGTCTTAAGACAAAACAAAGGCACTGACATGTTTTAAGATCAGTCACTGCGAGTTTTTTTTTAAGTTGAAACAGCTTAGATTTACATTTTCAATATAAGCCTTGTCTGTGAAACCAGGGGTAAACACCCTCTGTTGCATTAACCCTAGCACTCACAATACATGATTGTTTCTTTGTCATTTCTGGGATCATATCATCAGTTTATGGTATTTTATGAAAGTGTCTGAGAGAACTCCAGTGTGTGCCATTCAAAGGGTTCAATGACTTATCCATTATCTTATGCCATCATTTTAAAATGAGTAAATTAGTAAGTAGTAATCCTCATTAAAATCCCAAGGAAACATATGTACAGACTCACAGTTTGGCTTTCTCTTTCAAGTCTTTCCACATGCTCCATCAGCATTGCATGTTTATCCTGCTGGGACTGTAAGAGCGCCTCATCCACATTGTACAGCCTCTCTGAGAAAATTCAGGAAATATATTAACCACAAAACTGTATTTTGCATTAGTAAAAATAAATAAACAAACAAACAAAAAACATATACATAAATAGATATACACTTACAAGTTTAAAAGCGTATTAAAAAATATGCATGGAAAAATTGAGATCAATAAGATCTATTACATGCAGTAAGAAAATGCTTTATCTGTAGAAATTGTACAAAAATCTTGGGTACATAACAGTTGTTAAAGGATAGTCAGTTAGCAGAGATATTTTGAAGAACACCAAACAGATGCTGGATCCCACTGACTTCCATAGTATCAGGAGGATAAAAATACAACAGAAGTCTACTAGCAACTGTTTGGTTACCCACATTCTCAAAATATCTTTTTTGTGTTCAACAACTTGAGGGTGAGTAATTGATGACAGAGTTTTCATTTGAAGTGAACTCTCTATAATTTAAGATATTGTTCAACTTACTCAGTTTAGTAAGATAGTCTTCATCCTCGTCATCAAATGCATCTGCTCCCTGCATGAACTTGTTGTAGGTGTCAGAGCAGTACTCCATCAAGAGCTACAGAGTAAACACAGCACATATACACAAATTTGGTAAATGTGTAAAATATACAGAATGACTGCTGAAACCGTCAATGCTGACTTGTTGGCTCATTAAATACCTTGTTGTACTCAGCCCCTTCTTCTAGATCACACGGTTCTTCTGAGAAGTCAGAGAACAGCAGGCTCTGGTCTCTCATACCACTGAAGAGCTGCAGAGACCAAATCTACACGTCAGGCAATGCTACAACATTTACTGTTGCATGTTACTGGTTGCCTACTGGCCCAAGAAAAAAAAAAGAGCCCACTCCATTTCAAAAGCAAATAGAACTCATTGTAATCATTAAATGCGGTCTACACTGGAGGAGTGGCCGATGACGGTTTGATTTCTGACACACATTTTCAGCATTGTTGAGCATAAGGGGCTTTTCAAAACATCTCAACCCCAAACCTTTGAATTAGTTAACATTTATTAACATTTACTTTGACACATTTAGTGTAGGTTCCGCCCTGTGTAGAGAGTATGAAAATGATTTGACACTTAATCCCAAGTATGAGCAATAGTAAAAGTGTTAACCTTACATAATAACAGTTTTATAGGTCTGTAGAAGAGTCACCTTGACTGTGTCGATGAGCCAGATAAGCGCTCCAAGAGCCAGAGGCCAGGTGTGAGGAGCACCAATAGAGTACATGGAGCTTTTTGAGAGCGCAAACGGGTATCTGAAACAAAAACATATATTTATGATTAAGACAGATTGGTTAAATCAAAGCGTGTTTAACATCATATTACTATATTTTTATATTCTTACAGCATTTACTAATGAATGAATATTGTTGTGCCTTTTATATGGTCATTACCCCAGGTCTTTCAGCATTCTCGGGATCTCCTCCTCCACTTTGGCAGTGGGCATCTGAAAGGATGGTTCCAGAAAAGTGTAGATGAATTCGTATATCTTTAAAAACTCCTTTGTGGATGGAGACTGGAGAGACTTCACTGTGATGCTGCCTGGAAAGCCTCGCTCCACCAGGAACTAGAAATAATAACAAATTTTGCTGCTCATTATTACAGGATATTTTGGGCAGTCAGAAAACTATCTTTTATTTTTGTTTTTGGTCAATATATTGATTTGTTGTTTTTTTTAATCCACCTTACTCTTGTCATAAGAACGGGAGCAACCATTTCTCATTTTTATGGGACTGGCTTTCGGTGTCATCAGCGTCCAGCTATTTTAAGCTGTACAAAAGAGCTCATTAAGCTCCTTGAAGTTGCAAATTAGTGTGTCGTACCTTATAATTTTAAGGTATTATATTAATTATGAACACTGGTTTGTAGCACAAAGAGTTTTCCATATAGCAGCTTATGAACTAGAAGTCTTACCAATAGATTTACTTCCACATTGAACAAAAAATTGGGTAAGTGCTTCTATAAAATGCCAAGCCTTTAAATTTCAAGCTAAATTCAACCCATTCAACATCCACTAAAAAAAAGGGAAAATTAAAAATGATTTTCTGCTGAACTGAACCCTGCGATATTCTTTTCCTGTACAAATAATATCATACTTCACAAAGCTGCTTGATGCACTGTTGGACAAAAGCTTTGTCATGTAGGGGTCTTGGATCCTTCATCTTCTCTGGGCCTCCGTAAGCCCCAAACATGCTGTTTCTCTGGCCACCTGGACCGATGCCTCTGTGGTGAGGTAGAGAGAAGTGAAGACATACTACACGATTAACTAAGGTTTAAGAAAACACTGTATGGCATCACAATTAAGGATTACATTGCACAATGACAAAATCCTGATCATGCAACATTTGTTTAACTTTGACTGTTAGACTCACTTTCCAAAAAAGCTTGTTCGTCTCTCAGATGTGGTAGACTGAGGTCTAGGTATGTTCAGTTTGCCAAATACATTATCCTTACTGTAATGAAATCAAAGCAGGTGTAAGAAAAATTGAAGAGGATGTAGAAGATCTTGATGAAGATTTTATTGTAGTATAGCAGTGACAAAGCACATGTAGGACCTTGGGTTCAGCGGAGTCAGAATGAACCCAGAACATCCTTCTTTCAAACCTTTTATACAGTTAAAGTTTACTTCCTTAATATAAATGAAGTTTCTCCTTTCGTTGCAGCTGTGATCTGTATGTTAATCATGTTCTAACGCCTCTTTGTCTGAGATGGTTCTCAGGGTCCCACACCCACTTCCATGCTACAATGGGTGACCATTTGCTCAAAATGTAATCATCCCAAATGGTCTGATCTCTTCTCTTTAATAATTAAGCCTTCTTGGTAGATGGGCATGATCAAACACATATTGTGGAGTGGAATCTGAGTCGAGGCAAACTATAGATTCTTACACCAGGATGTTATTTATATTGAAACATAACTCGTGTATCCTGCTGAAAGCGTTTTAGGCCAACAAAACCACATCCGTGTGTACTCAAAAAATGCTCTCAAATCATATAATAGAGATAAAAAATAGAGGAGTTGTACTTTTGAGGGGTGGCGTTGAGCAGACTCATCCTGTGATCTGTCACACGCATGGGCATCTCGGAGTATCTGCTGCTGGGTCGCCGACTCATTTTGACCTTTATAAAACACCTTCACACATCGGACAGATAGATTACATCATTACCTTATCATATTGATAACATTTAAGATTCAAGAGAGCTAGACTATTGTCTATTAACGTATATAGCATGAATGTGTAAAACCCAAAGCACGCACTAAATTAATTTTTTTAACTATATTGTAATTGTACCTAATGTGCCTAATATGATAGCAATAAAAAAGTGTTGCTTGTTAACACTTATGGAAAATAATCAATAAAGACACACACAAACAAACAGGTGACGTTAAAGAGAAAAAACGTCACCTAACGTTAACGTTAAAACTCTCTAGACAAACAAATGACAAATGCTTCAAAATACGTTAAAGCTAAAAAACGAACGAATTACTTATGTTTGTAAGGAAATAAGCAATACACACATAACGTTACACACCCACAGAAATAAACCCCAAACAACCATCTAAAACTCGCGAAACAAATGTTACAAAAAAATTAAACTGTGATTTAAATCACTAATTAATTACTCATGTTAGTTACGAAACAATACAAGCAATACACTCATAACCATCTAAAACTCTCGAGACATAAACAAATGACAAATGCTAGAATTTAGCACTGAACAATACCTCCGATATAAACTTCAGCTGGAGGACGATCCTCGGCTTATAAAAACTATAACGTTACTCCGAGAATGTGTATCAGCATAACATATGTATAAGGTATACACCTTGTATAGGGTTTTAGATTAGATATCAAACACACGGCAGTGGGATATGTGTACTTCACTTCACTAATATATTCTTCCGTCGCTATTTCGGTTGGATTTCAAAAATTTCCGCGAATGCTATTTAACGGATATCTCAGATTACGTCACAGCCTCCGTATGAGCGGCTGAGCGCTGTACTGCCATCTGCTGGCGGGGCGGCGACTGGGCTGTGCGTCGAGACTTGTAGTTCAGTCTTCTTCTTTCTGTTTTAATGGCGGTTGGCAAGCAACTGTAAAGGTGCATTATCGCCACTGGAGTGTGGAGCAGGTAAACTGGAAATACTAAGAACTAAATGGGGAAAGGGGGGAAATAATTCCAACTTTTCGCTTTAAAGTGACAAACATCAAGAAACCTGTTTAAATATATATATATATATATATATATATATATATAGAGAGAGAGAGAGAGAGAGAGAGAGAGAGAGCGCGCATTCAATAGCTGGAACAAGAAAAAAAATTAAGATAGTGGGGTGCCATGTAAATACCATGGCTAATTTATGATTATGAAGAGGATGTAGTTTTTAGTTTTAAATTAACTTCAACTGACTAGCTTTGTGTTTTGTATGTGACCGTCATAAATCTCATTTGCTGACACATGTCTGAGGTCTTGTTGTCCAGAGCAGAAAGGACTGTTTGGTCCATCTAAAAATTAATATTTTACATACCTTGTTTAGATTTGTGCATCACCATAACACCAATTACAGGGCAATGTAAAATATGACTTCTGATATTGTTTATGCTGTTGTTATTAGTAATTGCAGTGTTCATTAGCATGGCTTTATAAAATACACCTCAGTAATTTAACTGCTGTAAATGTAGTGGATATACAGCATTAACAGATTTTTGTGTAAAAACGATACTATTGACCTATAGGTGACCTAGTATGCTGGCTGTCTTTTGCCAAACCTTCATTGACATTGCATTACAACCTATAAAAATGGTCTCAACATCCTAAAGTGAAATTGATTTGATAAAAACATGGAGAATATTATATATAAATAATCAGATCGAACATGAAGTAACAAAAATCTTTTTAATGAAAATCTTTTAAGCATGTCACATGTAGACCACAGCATATTACACACTCTTGGGCTTAAGAAAGGTGACAGATTAAGCCTGATTTTGCACCCCTGACCTTAAATCTTTTAATAAAATAAAAGGAAGGGAATATAGAAGAAATGTTTTTGAGCAACGTTAACAAGAGTAGAAATTGTAAAAAGTAAAAAGTCTACATATCTTAATGCCACTTTACTCAGAGTTTAAGAGAACAATAACAAATCTGATAAGTGTACACAAAGTTTTCCCTAAGATAAAAGCGGCTAAAATTACACTGAAAAAAAAAATTTATAGAAAAAAGGCTTAATGACATATTACAAACATATAAAAACTAAACCTTTTTTTTTTTTAAGAGATTACAGAGAATAGATAATTAAGACCACTCTGTAAGATCAGTGCTTTACTTCCTCCTAGTGCGTCTGACAGGAGCTGCCTCTGTAGGGACGTCTGCTTTTTTCACACTCCTTCCTTTTCGTGTGGTTCCTGTGTGAACACGTAAAATAGGCTATTACAGGAAGACTGATGGGACAAAAATTCACAGAAAAATACAGGTACATCTGAAAAGAACATTTCAACTTTATAGTCCCAAGTAGCATAAGCAGGTTTACTGAACACTCACTTTCTTACTACATCCTGATGTAAAGTTCTTAAACTCTTCAGTAATACACAGTGTTTAGACTATGCCTACCTGAAACAGACTCTTGAGCCTTTGCAGGTGCTGGATCTGGTTCCTGGGCTGTCCTTTTCTGTCCTCTTGCCGCTCTATTACCAGCTTTCTTGGGAGTAGGCTCAGCCTTTTCTGGTTCAGCTTCAGATGTTTTCTCTTTGCTGGAGACATCTGCTGCAACTTCAGTGCTGTTGGCTACTCTGCCTCTTCTCTTTGGCAAAGGTTCGTCGTTTACGGACTCATTTGATACTTCAATCACCTCATTCCTTTTCCTTTTGAGGGGAGTTGATGCCTTGCTCTCTGTGGCTCCTGATTTAGGTGCAGAGGGAGCCACTGCCTTTCCTCTCCTCAATGGCTTGACATTTTCATGAGCTGTTTCTTGGGAGTCTACAACAGGGGGTTCTTCTTTTTTCGCCCCTCTTCCTCTGCGGCCTCGGGGTGGCAGATCAGCTGCTTGATTAGATTCTGTAGAGGTAGTCTCAGCTGGTAATTTGCCTACTCTTCTGGATTTCTTCAGCTGTGGTTCTTTTACATCTGTAGAAGTTTCAATATCTTTACAGAGGACCAAACCTGTGCTCCAGTTAACCGTTTTTGAGGGTTTCATATCATTAGTTTCCTCAGCTGTAGCAGGTTCTTTGATTGGGTTTTTAGAGATATCCTTAGTTGAATCCTTTTGTTTTTTGCCACGGCTTCCTCTTTCCACTTTCTCCAGTGCAACAGCTGTTGTATTCTCGACAGCAACAAGTTCAGAATCTGCTTGTGTCTTAAGATTTTCTTCTTTCTTTGGTTCAGGTGCTTTTGCTGTTCTCCTGGTATGTTTAACAGGCTTAACTGGCTCTTCTAATGAAGCCACACCCTCAGTAACCTCAGACACTGCCTTGGCAACTGCTTTACGTGCACGGCTGGACACAACAGTGACTGCTGGTGCAGGGTCTGCAACAGCACGGCGACCTCTTTTAACAGAAACATCTGCCACCGTTTCAGGTTCCTTTGCCATAACGGCCCTTTTTCGACCAGATTTCACAACAGGGGTCTCTGCTTGTTCAACTGGGCTGACAATGTTCTCCTCAACTGAAACGGTCACCTTTGACTGCTTTGTCTTTCGATTCCCCCTTACAGATTTTACCACTGCTTCAGTGGGTTCTTCAGCGACAGGCAAATGTGTGCTGGAATCTACAACAGGTTGGTCAACAACCTCTTCAGCTACTTGTGGTTTCTGCTGTTTGGCCTTTCTTCCTCTGCCAGACTTCACAAGTGGTTGAGCCTCCTCTTTATGCTCAACATCTGCCTCTGACGTAGCTTTGGAAACAACAGTGACATCATCATCCACTGGCTGGTCCTTGACCATTTCTTTTTTACCTTTCCTTCCTCGCCCTGACTTTACCACAGGTGTCAGTGGCTTCTCTGCCACTACAACAGCATGAGTGCTCGTAATTTCGCTTTCCAAAGAAGGGCTTGGCTCAGTTTTCAAGGGATCCCTCTTTGCTGGCCTTCCCCTCCTAGCTCTAGAGGCAGGCTCAGTACCTAGTGAAGTCTGCAACTTAACATCCTCTGGTGCAACAGAATTTTCCTCACAAACGATTTCGGTTGTTTTCCGTTCACGTTCTTCTGAAGGCTGACTTTCTACTTTGTCCATCTTCTTTCTCCTTCCAGGTTTCCCAACAGGGGCTGGGACTTGCTCTTCACTGGCATCTGGACACTGTGGGTCAACAGCATTTGCATCAACAGTGGGCACAACTACAGCAACAGCATCATCTTGTTTAGCTTTCCTTCCTTTCCTGGTTTTGGTAACAACAGGCAGGCTGTCTGGTATTGCAGTATTTATCGACTCTGCAAGTACTTGGGAAGCCTCAGTATTCTTTACCTCTTCTTCCACAAAGCTGTGCTTGGGAACTCTACTACGGGCTGACTTTCTGACTGGGCTGGCAGCTATTTCTGGAACTTCAAGAAGTTTTTTGCCTCTTCTTCCCCTGGTAGGGCTAGCAGGAATATGATTTTTCTCTTCAATTAATGACAACACAGCAGGTGCTTTGGCAATTTCATTTTTGGATTTCTGTGCTGCTCTTCCCCGACTACCACAATGAATTTTGTTTGCAGGTGGAGACTTGATCAGCTCTTCTTTCTCAGCAGTGGATGAAGTTGTGGTAGCTTCAACTGTTGTGTTGGTATTTTCAGATACGCAAACAGTTTCTTCAGTCTGTTCCTGGGTTTTCTCATCTACCTTGGAAGGAAACACATCAGTGGCTTCAACTGAAACTGACTCTTCATGGGGTCTTTCCTGGGAGATTACAGTATCAGCATCTTGATCACTCTGATTAGATTCAGCCGCTTCAGCTGTGCACTGGAGATCCACAGATTTTACAACTTCAGTCTCCATGGTTTCAACTGGACAGACATTTTCTTTGTCAAATTCTTCATCCAAACCTACATGTAAAAACAACATTTAGTAATCCTAGTAGTAAACTGTCGTAAATGCCTAATTTTTCAAATTTTAAGATGAAGATGAAAACGAGAACTAATCTGCATTACATTGATTTAACTCGCCTTCAACTGGCATGAATGCAGAGCCACTTTCCACTGGTTCTTGTGTCTAAAAATTAAAAATACAAGGTTTATTATATCTGAAAGGAAATAAAAACAACTGCCAATTACTTTTAGATACTTAAGAACAAAAACATTATGTTTAGTGTGTTGGTAAAGCAACCATTTACCTCAGTAGGCTTAGTCACTCTACTTTCTGTTGTCGCGGAAAGGCCAGTTGAATCCTCTGCCACGGTTTCTTCAAATTGAGGGGTCTTCATCAGGTCACTGATTTCAAGCTGACCATTTTGCTTGGGAGTCTGCATTAACTGCTTCAAACCAGAGAAGTCTTCTAAAGGTTCAACTTTCTCTTTGGGAGTCTGCATCAGTCTTTGTACACCCATTTGATCTTCAACTGGTTTTCCTTTGTGTTTGGAGGTCTTCATCAGTTGTTCAACACCAGTTAGGTCCTCTTCAACTTCAACTTGATTTATTTTCTGCTTTGGCGTCTTCACCAATGGTTTTAGCCCCAACTTTTTCTCCACCATAGCTCCCTCTATTTTTGGTGTTTTCATCAGTTCTTTCACACCAGTCAGGTCTTCGTGTTGCTCAGCTTTTTCTTTGGGTGTTCTCATAAGCCTCTTTAAACCAGCTGCGCAGAGTACAGGATCGCTCTTCTCTTTTGGGGTCTGCATCACTCTTTTCACCCCAACCATGTCTTCTACTGGAGCTCCCCTATATTTGGGAGTCTTTAGGAGTTCTTTAACGCCTTCTAGACTTTCATCCTGGGAAGGTTTACATACCTTGGGGGTCTTGAGTAGCTTTCCTCTTAAGTCCTCAATTGGTTCAGCCTTCTGTTTAGGTGTCTTCATGAGTCGCTTGACAGTGAGGCACATGGATGGTGCTGCTTTTTGTTTTGGGGTTTTGATTACCGCTTCAGGTGCAGCCTCCTCTTCCTCCATTTGCACATCGGAAGGCGTCTCTACATCTGGAATTACGTCATGGCAACTTGCCTCATTTGAGTTTTGAGGGAGCTGAGAAGATCCTTTGTCTTCCAACAAACTACCTTCCTGGTTGTCTAGAAGAAGTCGTGTCACTGCTTCATTGTTGTAACAGCCACGTTTGGCAGTGGAGACCACACTTAATGGAGACACAATCATTTCACCTGTGTAGGAAATGAGAAACAAGTGCATGAAAATCTGAGTTATATTAAAACAATACACTGTAGATCACTTGTGGTACAAACCTGATTCTTCTGGTGTTTTCATCACTGAAATCTCATCAAGAGGAACCTCTGGACATTCTTTATTCACAGAAACTCTTCTGTTCTTAGATCTGGTGTTGGCTGGTGTTTTGAAAATCTCTGCAACACCTAACATTACACATAAAACATACAGAATGTGGACTAACAATTTCATCAAACATTAATTGCATACATTATTTTCTTCAACATTGAACAAACCTGACAAGTCCTCATCCATTTTCATGTCTTTCTTAAATAGTGCTATGTTTGGCACTATTTTAGGTGCGGCACCAACAGACTGGTTAGCCCTCATATGGGCTTTGCCAACAACAATGGTGAGTGGTGATGCTGCATGCCCAGTGCTCAGGTCATCTTTCAACCTCCGTGCAGGGGTCTGAATAGGTAACCAATAGTTAAACGCAATTTGTTATAAATCACAAATGAATGATCCATTCATTGATTAAAAACATTAACAGAAATCTGAAAAAAAAAATTATCGGAATAAAAACCTTTATTTTGAGATGGATTTTTTTTTTAGTTTTACCTTGGGTTTTGGCACTGCAGTTTTCTTCACTATACTGCGCTTCATAGTTGTTTTCTTAGTTGTATCTTCAGCTTGGGGTTTAATCTGACCAAACTTTACAATATCAGCCCAAGAGGTCAACACTTAAAAGGAACAAAGAAAATGTGAATAAAAATTTTTAAACCGATGAAAAATGTTGTATTCTCAACAGGAAAACACAGATATAACCAGTTTAAATGTTTCACCTTTGAGATTAGCCCGTGATGCTCCACTGCGTCTTGAACGCATGACATCAAATACACTTTTAATTGCACTTTTGGGTGTTTTTCTTGCAGAAGACTTCATGCTCTTCCTCAAAGATATCTTCGGTGTTACACATTTCTGGGGCACGTCTTCTACAATGGTTGAATGTGATTCAGGGTTGTCCACCTGGTCCTGGACAGGTGATGGAGTACTGATACGAGAAACAGAAAACCGTCCCTGCACCCTAGGTGTCTCTGTTAAAGACATGTCACCCACAGCCTCAATCACTGAAGTTGAAGCTCTCTTAGCAGATGCAGGCGTCCTGGGTGTAGCAGATGGTGACTTTTGAGTTTTAGGGGATGGAGTTTTCGCTTTGGTACTCTGTAACCTTTTGGCAGGTGATGGAGTTTTAGCCTTGGTACTTGGTGACTTTTTACCAGGTGACGGAGTCTTCGATGGAGATGCCCTCTGTTTGGGTGATGCTCTCTTTGGGGAACTTTTCTGAGCCTCTGAAAGTCGAAGAGCCTAAAAAAGAAAAAAAAAAAAGGAAAAAAAAGATAAAAAACTGGTGTAAAAGCATTTAGAGTAAGATTTAACAGTCCTTAAAAAAAAACACAGTTTTATGCATTACCATAAGACCAATAGTGGATGCTCGTCGTAGAAGAGACTGGGGTTTTTGGGAAAGAACCAAACTGCGCCGTGGAGTTTGCCCACGGCGAAGGGGGGAATTTGGAGGCAGGCGTTTATCAAACAGCTCTGGGCTTAACTGACCACCAAAGGACACTCGCTTTTTCCTTGATTTTGGAACGGTTACTTTATTATGAGATTTGTTACTGTCACATAGCTCATTAACATCTGTAGGACAAAACAGAAGTAGAATGAATGGGACTCAAATAGGCACATATATTTGCAACATTTTCCTAAATGAAAAATGGTGGATTACGAATGCAGACACGTTCTGATGTGTTACAAATTAAAAAATCTTAAGGAGAATAACAAACCATCTCACCTTGCTGATTAGCTGACGTTGTAGCGGTTTCAGGCAGGACTTGGAACCTTTTGCCAGCATTTGCTCTTGGAGATGTTCTTGGTGACATTTTCACTTCAGTGTTTTTATCCTCAGAGCCTGGAGACTGAGGCTGGACTGAAGGCATTTGCTGGGCAGGGCTCTGATTCTGTGATCCACCACTTCTCCTTCCTTTTGGGGATTTAGGAGTTTTCTCTTCAGGCTGTGGATCTAAAAGAATCTGCTCGGCTTCTTCACCAGCACTAAACTTCGGAGGTGTTTTCTTCTTCTGAGAGACAGGAGTTATATTTTTCTCTGTCAACGAAGGGGTCCTGGACCCTACAGATAGCATGTCGTCAGTGGATTTTTCTTCCACATTTGCATTCACTGAGCTCTGAGGGATAGCTGGTCCAGCAGTATCTTCAAAATTGGTTTTTGAGGATCTCCTCTTTGTAGACTGGGTTTGCACTGGTATCGGACTGCTTTTAACGTCTGCGTCAAGAAATTTCTTTTGAACAACCTGAGGTCTTGCAAGAGGTGTTTTTGGTAGCTCTGACTTCCATGGTGACTTTGCAGCAAGGTCCTGTTTGACCATTTGGTACAGCTCACAAAAAGGTGACATACTGTCCTTTTTGAGTTTGCTTTCTTCTGATTCAGTCTCAACCGTTTGTTCCACAGATGGTGGCAAATTTGACCCATCTTTTAAACAAGTGTCTGTAAACACAGTACAAATGACCGTGAATATGAAATCATTTTAAAAACAATTAATTATTCTACTACTAATATAGAAAAAGAGAAAGCCTCAAATCTCATGATCACTAACCAAACGAATGCTCTGACTTCCTCTTGTCCACAGGAACAGGTGTGCCTTTTTCCTGCTGCTCTTGCAAAGCCTATAGGGGAAAAAAAATAAATAAAAAATGTATAAAGAAATAAATGAAAAATTCCCATCATCTCTCGTGCAAAACTTGCATAAAAAAAAAAAAAACCCACACACACACACCTGAACTGCTTTGTCTTTTCCAGGTGTGGACAGCTGCTTCTTCGGTGTCTTGGGAGGTGGGTACTCAAACCTGACATTTTGACAAGAACCAACCACATAAAAACACATTCTACCAAACAATGATTGCACAAGAAAGATTTTTTTCAAGCATTAAAATAATAGCAATAAACATCTGACTTGCCTGAAAGAACGATCAATGATTGTGATGACATCACCATGCTTTAAACGTTCTGATTGATTAAGAACTTGTCCGTTAATAGAGGTGGGGTTCACAGAGCTCAAATTGGTCAAAATGAGCTATAAGAAGATACAAATCAATAGCAAATCAAATAATTAGTGGAAAGACAAATAAAAAACGTAAAATTCAAATTCAGGTTTTACAACAATATAATTACCTCCTTGTTCTCATTCAGCTCAATTTTACAATGCTCTTTAGACACCTGTGGCAGCTGAATCCGAATATCACAGTCCAGCTTCCTACAGCAGAAAAAAGAGTCCATATTAAAACTATGCCCATTTGCCTTACTGGGGAATATGAAATATGATGTGGTGTTGTGTGATATGATGTGTGGTCTAAGACATTCTAATTTCAACTACACATCACTCAAATATACACCATTACGCACTAAAGTGTACATTAATATTAGTTATTCAAGGTTTCCTTTTTAAAATTATACACACTAAAACATGCACATGTCACCATTCACTCATATCAACAAATCAACAGACAAAAATGTTACATTACTTCAGGCCTACTGTTTTGACTAAATGAGTATAATTTTTATATCACCAAAACATCACACTTAATTTTCAATATATGCAACAAGTAATAGCTATGTGACTATTTGTCACAAATATTTATAATAAAATGTGAACAATATTTATAGGAAGTAAATTCTCATCCAGTCACGATTGGCAACTACAACTAGACAATTACAGGCCATTTTGTATAGCATAACTATAAAGTTAAAACACACAAATAGGGGTTATATTCAGTCTCACGATCTATACAATGAGCATGAATACATGTCGTTTAAAATAACGTATTCTGATTGGCTAGAGGAGTTGCCTGCGTCAAATTTGACATCAATGAAAAGCCCGCGTGGCATCAAACAAGCAGAAAAGCGCATGTCCCAAGCATTTACAGTTCTTTGTATCAATTGCAATTAACAAAGTAATTGTAACTAAATGTTACAAGTGCGCCTCAATTTAACTTGCAGCGATTGTTTGCATGTGTTATATTGCGCAAGTAGTCTTATGCATTTTTGTTGTTGTTGTTTTTCCATGCACCTCACTTAATCTGTTTTAGAAACCCCAACAGCAATGCAAGCTATGATTGTAAAGTGTTTTAACGTACTGACCTTCCGAATAAACAGGACGCTGTGAGGGGAAATTCGGTGCCATCTGCTCCATTTCTCTTGATCACCACGATCTTCCCAAGCAAAGGCATTTTAAAACAACTTACCCTGTTTAGCAAACACAAAAGACAAAAAAAAGAAAAAGAAAAGAGAAACCTCATTAATGGTGTACATTTTCATCGACGTAAATGTTTTACTCGAATATCATCCTTGATGTTAAATACAATATACTGCTAGGCTATATAATGAACAATGTCTTGATATTCTGTATTAATGCATCATTTCAACATATATTTTGAGTTCACATTCACAACTGAAGACACGAGATCAGCACATGGCCAGAGACATTTAAAACACTACATAACAGGCAAAAAGCTCAAGAATAACTCCACGTTTCTTGTTTAGTGACAGAGTGGAATAAAACATTGGCAACAATATTTGTGACCACACTTAACTAAAATACCGTTACCGATTTGTCTTGTTAATCATAACTAACGTTACGCATATCTCGATTAGCACCGTGTGTCAATAATGTTTGAGCAGCTCCTTTATACCCTTTAAAAGTAAAAAAAACTGGGGATTTACCTGAGGCTACGTATATTAAAACGATAAAATATATTCCATCGATGTCAAACCCTAGCTTTTAAACCTAGTTTAATCCAGCATAGAGATTGTTGTCCCGGTCGCTCCTGCCGTTACTAACTCGCACTACTACAATCGAACATCAGCACACTGTGTCCATCTACACAGGCAGCGCGTGCTTCCGTCTTGACTGACGGCATATATCCCTCCGCAAAAAAACCCTGAAAACAACTACTAGTTATTTACCCATATATAATAAAATATGCATTATAGATGGAGCCAGCTAATTTGAGCCTTGTTAAAAGGTTATTTTAGCGTCTAATGTAGTATAAAAATGAAGGACTACTTTCTTTGTCCATCTGCGGAGGGATATAAGACCTATAACTAACAATGTTTGAAAAGGATTCAAAATTCCGCGCGAAGGCTTCTGGTTGGTCAGTAGTCATACTTGCTACTTTTCATAGCCAATAGGATTTTGTGTTGACGTAACTCGACAGAACAGTTCGCCAATTAAATCACGTTAAATGTGCAATCGCTCTTTTAAACTAGATACGTTCCGCCCTAGTCAACCTGTGATAAGAAAGAAGACGGCGGAAGTAGAGAAGAACTGCTACGAAAAACTAGAGAAGCTGTTTATGCGCTTAATTAGTGATTTTGATCACACAAAATCACTTAAAGTGTCTTATTCTTAATATTATAATTACAATACTTTGGTTGTTTCTCTTATTTTATTTTTAATTATTGTATAATTTTCTGTAACAAAGGTATAATACAAATTTAGATCAAATAAATGACTTACCTGTGTACAGTACAGAACAAAAACATGGATAAATCAATAGTCATTGTATTATTGCAAAATATTATGCAGAAAAGGCAAGCATAATTGATCTTATTGCAATATTATACTTAAACCTTAGTTCTTGGGGCAGAACTTAGCAAGTAGGTCCTATAGGTCTCTTTTTAACGCATAGTTGCATAGATTTGTAAAAAGAAGAAAAGTATAAATAAATCTAACTTTGTTTCTAACTTCTTTCGCCCCTGAATCTGAAATTAAAAAGAGGCAATGCATACTGATAAAATGTATAATAAGGGACAACCATCCATAGTAAATAAATAACACTATGTTGCACATATTATTCATTCTTGACATTCATACAGAAAATGTGAATATAAAAAAAAATAATCAGATATTGATAGACGTGCATTTTACATGCCAAAACAGTCATTGGCATTTATTGGAAAAATAAATAATAAATCAAGGGATCAGAATCTAATACAATCTTGCAAAAACTAAAGGAGCTTATTTTTGTTAACTTTTGGTTATAATTTATATTTGATCATACACTTAAATTACTGTAATTATTTCAGTGTTGTTTATTTAGTGCTATTGTTGTGGAACAAACAAAGGTCTTCTCAAATTAGTCAATAAAGATAAAAAAGCAGATGATGCTTTCAATCCTGCTAGTTTGAACACTTCTTTAGAAAAATATTTATCTACCATTGGATGCAGGTGTCCTTCTTGGAACTCACCTAAAGTTCACTTAGGTTCATCAGCGCTTTCCAATGGCACATCAGTATTTGTCATAGCTTTTTACTCCCTATTCCTGAATGCGGGACCTCATCTGATTTGTCTTTTTAGCTTCAAAACTCTGTACCTATTCAAATAAGGAAAGCAAAATAATTTACTTCAGTACATTTTTTTACTTCAACATTTTTTAAATATTACCTTAAAATGTATTGCTTTTGGGTAGCTATTACTTGTTTTTTTTTATATTAATTTAATATTATTTTATTTTCAAGTTTTTTTGAAAGCATTTCTCCCCTTTTTGCTTATCTTATAATCTTTATATGGTGCATTTTGTTCTTTTATCTGTTTATGTAAAGTGCTTTAAGGCTTAAAATTTAAAAACGCTATAAAGATTATTATTATTATTATACAACACTAAATGTCCTTGCCATGTCTGAAAATCAACATTTTCATTAATAATGATAATTCCAATCTTGCATAATTTATAGTGGCTTAATTTTTTTCTTAATCAATTTATGTGCAGTGGTGTCTCAGTATAAAATAAAAAACAATATATAACTCCAGCTCAATAATGTGTAACAAGACTGAATGTTTTACAATTATTTTATTGTTTGTTTTTTTGTAATCTTGTTCTCGTTTGACAATAATCAGCAAAAATGACCACACTCACTTCTGCACGCCTTGATTATGATGAATTATGGAAGTTTTTTGACAATCAAAACAGAACAGGTTAAAACTCACAGCAATATTCTTTGACATCAGATCTAACAATACTAGCAAATTCATTTTACAGAAGTAAAATCAATCATCAGTAATGTCATTTTATAACAGTCACAACTTGTTTATTAAAGAAACATCCAGTTGTCCTTTTGGAAAGAAGGGAAAGAAATGATTGACAGGTAATGCACGCATTCCCAGGAAGCAACCTGAACAGGCCACAGACACTGTGCAACTATTCTTAACCAATAAAAATGAACCAAGAAAGTATGTATATTTAGCACCTCAGTATATCTCTGATCTGGAATCAGCGTATGCCCTTATCACATTCATTAGAAAACTGATCCAATATCAAAATTATTTCTCTAAAGTCAAAGGGACCCGAAGAAAACATAAGGCATTGAAAACAGCATGTAAACAGTGGCTGGGTGCACAATGGTAACCGTGTTCATGCTTTTTTTGCACACCAGCACTTTCATTCTTCCATCATAGACCAGGCTTCCTCTGCTTTCATGTAGTACTGATTGGCCAGTCTGCCCTTCATGGCCTCCATAGCGGCATCAGCAGCCTCGGTGAAAAGATCACCTACAAAATTTAGAAACATCATAACTCACAAATACAGACAAATAAGCGATGTCTATTTGTTGTTGTTGTTGTATACTTTGCTATTAATGCTTTAGCTCACAGGTCTCTGAGCATGACGGACACTGACCTGCTCTCTGGGGGTCTGCATCCAGGTTGTGCTCTCCTTCCTGGTACATCTCAGCCAATCGAGCTAACAGAAGGTAGCGGGGCTCATCCTTTATCCCATCGAACTCTCCCCCCTCGTCATAGTCTGTCATCTTAAGGGCTGAATCATACCAGCGCACGGCGTGTTTCCAGTCCATAACCCTACGTTTTCATATCCAAAATGAAAGCTTTAGCTCTGAACACATCTTGGTCAAACAAGACAAAAAAATTGATCAATGCGTTTCTCACCGATCAGAAGGGAGGCTCAAACCCGTGTCGAATGCTCGTGCAACTAGGATCATACTCGGCCGGTCTCCTGCCTCAGCGGCCTGCAGCAGAAAGTGGAAACCCTTCTTGCTGTTCTCCTCAGATGCCTGAGATGAAACGACACAGACACGACAGAGAAAGCATAAGCAGGACCAGTAAAACAAGGTGATTAGGAACCACAACAAGATAATTGGGAAAAGCAAGCACCTCTAATTCGATCTCTGGTAGAATGTGATGTGGCAGCTGAAGGTAACATTGGCCAAGGGCAACTATAGCCTCAAGCTCCCCACACATAGCAGCCCTTTCCAAATGGTACATTGCAGAAATCTGGTCCCATGGTGCGTCCTTCTCACAGAAGCGCCCAGCCTCATGGTAGCGAACCATGGCTAGATGTACCTTCAAGGAAAAGTTCACACGAAAAAGAAAATTCATGTTCATACATACATACTTCTACTCTTATGTTGATTATAAAACTCAAATGAAGGAACCTGAGAGTCTCTTTTGAAAGTCTGTGCAACCACAATTTTGGAGATCCAAGAGGTCATATTTGCATTGTAGAACTTATCCAAAACTTGAGAACTGAGCTGTTTAATTCAAGCCTCATTTTATATGATGAACAGATTTCATTTAGGTTAACTCTCATTAACCATCCTAAACAATGACATCTTCAAAGTTTTGGTTGCATGGGCTTTGATTGGAGGGACGGTAACCTCTCAATTTTAAAACATCCTAATTTGTGTTTTAAAGATGTCTTATGTGTGTGATGATAAGATATGTATTATAATATGATGTTTGCCAGCTATTTTCTTACCTTGCCTAGGATGGATTTACCAATTTTCCTTTCAAGAAGCATAGTGTTAAGTCTCTCTACTTCCATTGCCACACAAGAGGGTCTGTGTATGTGGGAGCGAGATGAATGGTAAAAACTCCACTTTTCTTCTGTGAGCTGAGAGATACAACAAAATATATATTATTAAGCACCCGGGTTGATAAACAAGGCAAACAATTACAACATTATTGTCCAAAATGTAACTACGTCTATGTTCATACTTTGTATATCCTTTTTTTTGTGTGGCCAAGACCAAGCTATGCATGTAGTGGCAATATAGCTTACAATTTTGGTCTGTTGTGATATCAAATATAGTGGATAGCTGAATTTTGTTATTGTCAATGACAATTTCGTGTAACCGCTCAATTGTTTGAATAATTTTTTTTCTCTTAAATATAAAACATTTCTATGAGAAGCAGTAGAACTGTGATCTACGAGGTAAACCAAACTTCAATATTGCTGCACAAAAAAAGCAATGCATGCAGGAAATCACATGCAGGGTTCCCATGATTTCTCTAGTGATTCATAAATACTAGTCATTTTTAAAGATTGCTAAGATTTCACAGCAACTGTTTTTTTTATATGTCTGAGCACAGAACTACAGAAATTTCATTTCAAGAAGTTTTACATGAAAATCAAAATCCCTGACATTGACATGGGAACCCTACGCATGGCTATACAGTATGGGAAAGGAAAGCTTGCCACCAAAGTGAGATGAGATAAAGGTTAGAGTTTAGATGAAAAGAAGAATGAGATGAAAAGGTTTAGAGGTTTAGATAACTGGTGGATCACAGAACGGCAGCACTCTAAATCAATGATCTATGAGGAGAAAACAGATTAGGAATCAATGGGTAATGGGTGACTATCGTGATTAGATACAGGAAGTTTATTAATAGTTTCGTAGTTACCCGACGAACACTGTCCTCATCCGATTCTGAGCAATGTCTGTTGTAGAAGGGACGTCCCTAAATGATGATGTAAAAACCTACCATCACATATCTCAGGAGCCCAAAAATTACTGCTGCATTTCATGTTGCATTCTTAAAGGGACAGTTGACCCAAAAATTAAAAGTCTGTTTAAAATGACTCACCTTAATGTCGTTCGGAAGACAAATAAAGATATTTCTGATCAATTCTGAGAGCTCCCTGACCCTCCTAGCAAAGATCCTTACATGATCAAGGTACCTAAGCGTAGCTATGTGAATGGTTTTTGTGCACAAAGACCACAAAAATAATACCTTTATTCAACAATTAATCTCCTCCGCATCACCCTATAGCACCATTTCGGCTAGTATCACATAACAGCCTATGCAACATATGTACTGTATGTGAACACGTTGTTTACATCAAGTTAAACATCTTATCTACACACGGTGCAGCTGACACAGAAAAGTTTACATTGTTTACATAAGTGATACGAGCCAGGGTGACACAAAAGAGAGGAATTGTTGAATGAAGTCATTTTTATTTTTACTTTACTTACTTATTACTAAGTCGCAGATGAACCACTGATGTCACGTTAATTATTTTAACAATTTTCTTGCTACGTTTCTGAGTCAGAGAACTCTTGGAATCCTCAGAAATATCTTAATTTGTGTTCTGAAGATGAAAAAAGATCGTACTGGTTTGGAAACGACATGAGGGTGAGTAATTAATAACGGAATTAGAATTTTTGGGTGAACTACGCCTTTAAAAGGGACACTCCACTATTTTTCTAAATAGGCACATTTTCCAACTCCCCTAAAATCTTTGAATCTGATTAGATCAGTAGCACCTCTCTCAAAATGTCGTCTTAATAGCCGTTATAACTACAGAAGAGTAAAGTTTAAAATAGGAAAAATATAGAAACTCATTTTTCAGCAAGATGCTAATGGTCTAATCCAATTCAATGATCTATGTTGAGCTGCAACTAAAAGAGCAACTCCCAGTAAATGAGATTGGCTAAATAGATTTGAAAACCGTAAAACGTTTTTAAGGGGAGTTGGAAAATGAGACAAAAATAGCAGAGTGTTCCTTCAAGCACAGCACACAACAAGTTTCAAACAGAAAGGAAACATTGCTGGGGGAGTAACAAAGAAAACAAGCAATTAGCTTCTAATTTTAGTTTCTTATTTAAATACAACAGTTGTAAATTTTTTGTTTAGTTTAAAATATCCTGTATTGTTTTTTTTTGTTGTTTTTTTTTTAAATCTGACACCCTCAAAGAAACGGATTAGTCATCAAAAACTCTCACTTTTTTAGTGCCAGATAATATTTATCTAACATAATATAATATATAACATAAATGTAATATACTTTTTGGTACATTTTCTTATTTGCATAGCATAACCATTTAATAGTCCGTACCTGACTGTGATGTTCCACTGAGTCTCCTTCACTGCGTTTCTCACTGGGGTATCCACTGTCTCCTCCATTCTCTGAGTCCTGTTGAATGCATTGCTGCTAAAATCAACTTACATTTTCACAAAATATTATTGAAGTTTAATGTCACTTTTAAAGGAATAGTTCACCTGAAAATGACCCCATATTTTACTCATCCCGAAGCCATCCTAGATGTGCATGACTTTCTTTTTTCGGATGAACAAAAAAAAAAATACCCTGGCTCTTGGTAATCCTTGTGGCTAGTGCAGAAAAGTATTTTGAAGCACAAGTACTGCGATGTAAAACTAACCTATACGCTTTCAGGGTTTATATACCCGCATTCCCAAGCTTAGAAGACCCAGGATACATTTTTTTCTTTAAAACTCTGTGAAAAATATGGAGTAATTTTCATCTTTGGACATAGTTCATCTTTGAGTGAACTATTGCTTTAATGGTGGACGTATATTCTTCTTCATAAACTGACCTGGTGATCTGCGTTAGCTCGATGTGCCTCATTCATTTCATTTATGAATGACCAGCCTGTAAACACACATAAATAAAAAGACATGGCAGTAGTGACATGAATGAAATAATTAAATCAATGCTCAGTTGTCTAAAAACAAAACAAAAATGCAGCGCTTAATCTGTACGAACCTGACATACGCGAACAAGCTTTACATTTTAACTAGAATATCCAAAATGCTAACAGGTATAAGGAATAACACATTTTATTAGTACAGTACATGAATTGAGAAAAATTTTGTAATTGAAGAGAACACGTAATACAATGAATTAGATTGCTGTTGATATTAATTGCTTGATGTTAAACACATCTGTTAATGCTGTTTCCGATAATAATATTAAATGTCTACATGAAAGTTAAGATATTTCAAATAAGTATATACTCCATTGAATCCTAACCTATGCAAGTTAGGATGTGTGTGCTTATAATACTAATCAGAACAATAAAAGGCTGGTGCACACTGGCCAAGGTAACCTAGCAACTTCAACACCAGTGAATAATATTCTTGAAGTAAGCCATAGATATATAAGCCGTGCAACATATTCTAGGTAGGAACATAATTGAGCATTAGGGAAAACAAACCCTTACTCCTATAGCTACCGTTCTATTGGGGAAATGTATATTTAGACAAGTCGCACTGCTGCAGACATACATGTTTAGAGGAAACCTTATTTTTACCTTAACGTTTTTTGTTATCCAAATACAAAAGGATGGTTCTACATTTTTGCTTTATTCGTGTCAAACAACAGATTAAACCATTAAGCCTTTGAGTGTGCAGAGAACATTCTGTCTATAAATAGCCAAATGCACTGAATATTTATCTTTAGGTTTTTTTCGAATGAAAAGGACTGGTAATTTTAGTAACATCACAACAGCCAGTCAAAGGCCCACTTAAGTTCTCGGCCAGCTGACAACAAGTGGAAGAACTTCTTGTACTTTATGGTATAAATATTTATACTTGAATAAGTGTTTCCAGATGGTTGCAACATGCTGAAAGCCCTAAAATAAACCATTCTTTGTTTTGTCGGTTTTCTAAAGTAGGGGGGCAACTGTAAAACATACATATAATTTGATAACTGTATAACCTGTTTTGATTCCTTAATGTATGAAACCATGTATTTTTTTTTTACAGGTATATAGGTTTTTATAACCTACCTAGCCTTCAGTCTTTTTCCATTCAAGTAGGTTGTGACTGTATTCCTTTCAGCTACATAGAAAAAATCTGCCACTGACTTGATGAAGCTCGGCTAAAGGGGATCGGATATTACTCGGCTGGGTCAGTCAGGTGCATTCACACATAGTACCGGGTTAGTAAAGAATTACCCAAGGGTGATCGCCCTGCAGAGATGCCCATACTAAGTGGAGAACAGGGAACTGAGTCTGTGTCACTGCTTTCATCAACCGAGGACGTTTCAGAGAGCCGAGAGAGGAGCACAGGCATGTGGCCGAGGGAGGTCGTCCGGACCCGGGGCGAACCACAATGCTCTTCACACCCGCGGAGGACAGTATGAGCTGACTGCTGCTTAGAAAAACAAAATTTTTAGAAAATCCAAGAACGAATAAACATTCAGTGATAAAAGAAACCTGTATAATTAAATTAACGATTAATTTGTGAAGACAAAACAAAACAAACAATCATACATCTTTGCTGCTCACAGAGCTTATTTTTTCCAGCAGTCCAAGAGCCGATGTAAAAATCTCACTGGGTTTTTCTCAAGGAAACCAGAGTGATCCTAACTTCCACTAACTTCCATCTCTGCAGCAGTGTACATATATATAGAAATGTTCCCAGGCTATCCTGCCATCGAGCACTGGCTACACTTACATAAAGATTTTGTTTTATTATTATCCACCGATACAAACCAGCAATTTGTTGGTGCAGTCCAGTTGTGCAATTTCAGAAGGGGACAGGTCAAAGCGAGCGAGGCCCATACTCCTACATATTTTATTACACAGGTGAGAGTGGAAGAAAAGAGCCATGCCACGCACACCTAAAACAGAAAAACATTACACGTTTTTCTTATTCTTCCATTAGTCAACCTTAAGACAAATAACTGTATGTAAATGGATGTTTAGAAATACCTAGGTTGCCATCTCCAAAGTCGGTCCCCTTCTCAGTGTGAATCTGAGGGTCTGTGTAAAGGTCCCCAACACCCTGAATGTCCACCACTATCAGCTGGTGTCCAGAGCGCTCAAATGTGAAATGACTGAATGCCTAAAGCCACAAATGCACAATTGCCAATAAATAATCGCATCTCATTTGACTGGGACAACAGATTTCCATTGTTACGTCTTTGAGAATACACCTGGGGTGTAAGCCGTATGTTATCGTCCCTCACAAAACCAGAGTTGGAGTTGTACTTTGTGTACTTCCCCTCAATGTAGTGTTCCAGGTGAAACAACGGGCTCCCAGGACGACTAATCATTTCCACTACACACATCTGCATGATGTCCACCTAATAATAATGGGATACATTAAACAAGCACATAATTCATTTCTGGAGTGATTGTGCAAACCAGGTTTGAGTGGTTAAACCTAGTTACCACACAAAAATAGATTTATGAACAAACAGCATCCACCATAGTAGTACCTGTTTGGGAGGCCTGTGGCGATTGAACTCCTCGCCCCATAATTTAGCCTCCATTTGCAACCTCACATCCTCAAAGTAAACATCTCTGTCCACGGTCTCCATGTATCTCTTAGCCACGTAGTTTGAGGCAGATTTCCATTTGCTGCTGTGGGAAAAGTTGGACAACTTCTTCCTGTGAATGAAAGAGAACAAAGCTACAGGTAAAAAAAAAACAACAACTTCATTTTAAAACACAAGTTGAGAGCTGTCAAATGATCACTTTAAAAAATGGAAGATATACCACTAAAGCATACGCACAAAAAAATTATATAGCGTGACAAATATCTTTAATACCATGTTGGTGGCTGCTTAATGTGGTGAATTTGACTTCAATGCAGTGTGACATGTAAAATCCCAACTCATTTGTAATGCTCACAATATTATAATGTTACGTTTTGACAGCAATTTTGTGAAATAATTGGACTGAAAAAATCTAAACTTGACTACTTGACAAGAAATGAATTAAAACAGGGGGGGGGGGGATAAACACTGGAAAATGTAAAATTTTTAAGTTTCACTTAAAACCAGCTCATTAGTAAAAAAGTAACGTTACCTAGTCTAGGGAATATAGTGTAAATTGGCTTGACTTACGCTCTAAAACATTCTCTCATGGCTCCTTTTCCAAATGGCTATGAAAGAAATATAATTAAATTAAATAAGGTATATATACACAAATACACACACACATAATCGTTATTAACACATTTATATTGGTGTTACTGTCGGCAAAAATACCTGAGAGGAAACCTTGATAAATATGTCATCCTTTGCCCATTCACCAGTAACCGCACTGTACCTAAAGAGCAAGAACACACATTTACCACTTTAAATATGGCTTTCTATTCCCTCTCATTCCCAGGAAGTACTTTTCCACAACAGCAACGGGAAATCAGCTTTAAAACGTGTCTACATGGAGATGTAAACATAACAAATGTAAACGTATTTATCCTAAAAAAATTTATGTTCTACATTATACAGAAAGATATACACATTAAAGTGTTTATTTGTCTTCATTAGGACTTTTTAATGAAAGAGTTAATAGAGTCTGCACAACAGGCACAGTCCTAAAAGCAAACGCCCAATATTTACACAAGTACGTACTGTTTTTTCCCTGTTACTGAGAACACTGTGTACCATGTGGACCAGCCCACCAGACTCACTCAGGGATAGGTGTGAAGTTACAAATGTTTAAAATTAGAGTCTTGAATCTAAGAGCGGACCCCTTGTTTGCATCCATCTGATATTATACTTACAGTCTCATGCAATGACATGTTTTTAAATAATCTGAGATTGATTTAGAGTTTCTGTGAGGTGCTATATTGGGAAAATCTCAGGTCTGGTAACAGGGGAACACAAAGGTCACGATAGGGCACAGGGGTCAATGCCGTGCAGTGCTGGGGACTTTAAAAAAAGCAGCGACCTTACAAACTTCACATTTTTTTGGTAACACGAGAGTAGCTCAGATGTTCATCTCTTAAATACAAATTAAGATTTTTGTTGTTGTTCAAAAGCTCAAAATTTCTAGCGTAGCATGTGAGAACCAATGAGATTTGGTCTCATGCACCAAGGAAGTACAGTTGAGCTTTAGAGCTTTGCTCTAACTGATCAATGTTCTTACATGAATAAAAGGCTAAATTAAATCAGTTCATCTCTTTATGAACTTTTTAAACCACCAGGATGTTGCTTGCATGGAATTTCAAATGTAATTATTAAGGTTTGGAGCATTTAACCCTTCATGTAGCTCCAGTGTAGTTGCCTTTTGCTGGTAGGTTGTAGTGTAGCTAGTTACACTACTGTTCCAAAAGAATAGCTTGACTTAACTTGCCGCTTGGCTGTCCAAAGATTCAAATGAGCTTTTCTAACACTGCTTATGTGTTGCCTCTGGATTCAAACCTCCACTTCTTGAACAGTAGGTTAACAATTCAAAAGGCCTTATATTCACTGACCTGTATCGAGTGCAGCTCTCTGTCTCGATTTCTTCCAGATGGAACTCGGCCCAAGGATCTGGCATGGCTTTGGCTTTCTCAATAGCATGTTTCCAAGTTGCCTGAACAAGAGAAAGTGTAGTTGTTTCGGTACAGTTTCACACCTGGGTTGAAAAACTGAAGATGGAAGATCCACACTATATTTTAGGGTAAGCACAAAACAATGGTTGGGAAAAGAAGAAATGCACTGGAAGAAAAGCGGTATGCTACAACAATAGTCATGCAAGAGTGAAAAAAGAAAAGCTTGAGTCAATGCTGAAAGCTTCCAGCTGGCATTAAGTTAGGGATCCCACTGTAAAAATGAAAGAAAATGATTATAAAGACATCCTATTCCCTTTGGGAATCAGAAATGGAACAAGAACTGTTACATTCCTTGATTCATGTTCCTGTTGGACTGGTACTCCAACAACAAGTTCTGTGGTGCTGCTAAGCATTTGTCAGGAGCAAACACTGGGCTTGGTTAGGGTTAGAGCTAATTCTAAATAACGGCTGTAAGAGATATAGTTTACTATACTAGTACAAGTCACATCATGATCCAAGTCAAACCTGACATGTGGCAGACATGACACGATATCTCAAAATAACCAGTAAAAGTAGATCATGTGAGTACAAATACACGTCAGATGCTATGAAAGTGTGGGCTCCTCTTTACAGGGAAGCCCTGAAGTATGGAAACATTAGCCATGTATCACAAGACATGGCGTGACATAGGTATTCATAAGCCATAGGCATCTCCTGCAGAGTACTCACTTAAATATGAATTATTTCTGAAATTGAAAAGATTAGAACGCATATTAGTATTATGCATGAACAGCATTTGTGTTGATAGTTTTAACCTGTTTTTTTTCCCCTATTGACTTTAAAAGTAGCATCTTCTGTGCTGTACATTATTAATTAAATATTGTTTGTTCAAAAACACATTATTTGCATCCCAGTGAGCAAGTGCATAAGGATTGAAAGGGAAAATACAGTGGTAGGAGAAATATGGAAAGAGCATGCACTCTAGCCTAGATGCCACAATAACACAGGATAAGATGAATTAATAAATTCTGGGAAAGAAAAAGTAAAGGTGAAAGGTAGAAATGTTTCTAAACATACCCGGCCTTTCTCAGTTAAAGAGCCAAACCTGACAGAGTGCCCATCCTGCTCGGTTTCATTTTTGTTCTAAATTGAAGGAATAGACAGACCCACTTGTTTAATCACAACAATATTAGTACAAATGCAACCTGGCTTGTTTACAGTACGATTTACAGTACATGAGGTTAAGGAAGTCATGTTGTGACAGCTTAAGAGAGCTCCATATATGGAAGTGAGAGTGTCACAGAGATGGAGGAAAACAATTTTTGCATACTCTACATTAGTTCACGTCTTCTTCTGGTAACAACACAAAAATGCTTTGTGAATTGTGATTAGGAAAAAAAACATTTGTTCACTAGCTCTCTGTGCTACAGGCAGTCTCCTTTACCAATACAGAGCGGTCATTGTCTAAGTGGACATGAAGAAGATAAGGACATTCTTGGATTACCACCAAAATACAGTTGTGAAATGGATAATGATGCAGCATTAAAGTTATGCCAAATACACAATGTATGCACCTATGGCTGTTATAATAACAGTATAACATAATAGCTACTGTGGTATAACGCACAAGTGACAGCAATTTCACATAATATGTTAATAATGTGTACTTTATAAATAAAAACACCTATTATATAATGATGCTCTTACCATAAAATTGTGATACTACATACAACAAACATGCTGGTATGTTGGTCCAAAATAGCCTTTGTTTACATGCTAGGGGCTACATTTACCTAGGAAGACCCTACTCTGTATTTGTATTTGTATAATATAATAACGTTGTGATGAATGCTTTTGTTAACTGGAAAAGACTCACCCTGTAAGTAAAGGAGTTTTTGGGCAACGAATTAGAAAGCTGTTGGTTGCAAATGACGTCCTTTGGATAGTCAAAGAAGCCTTTGGTTGGGGTTATGGGGTCGTCAGTAATGGGGCAGATACGGAAGTCATCATCATCTTCATCTTCATCACTTGGATTGCAGTCTTGGAAAGACACTCCATTCTTAGCAGATCCATTCCTAGGACTTCCCACCACCTCCTCCATACTAAACATGAGCTCCTCCTCAGCCATGATGTCCCACTGTGTTGTGCAGAAAAACTACAAAGAAGCACATTCAAATAAGTGTCAAATACAGCAGTATTTGAAAAAGCAGAAAAAAATGAACGCAATGGTCAACAACAGGTTGATTAAATGTGAAGGTATTGGCTAATGTCAATCCGAGATTAACCCCTTCCTGTTCCATGCATTCCATCGAGCCGTCAAATAGCTGTTGTGCCAAATATACTTAAAACAACAGTTTGCAATAACAAAAAACATTTGATAGTAATACATTGAAGCACAACGTCATTCATTTCAGGTTTCACTTGCATAAATATGAACAATAACAAAGCATAACATAACACCTTAAAGGTACAGAGCACGAAAACGAGCAAAAGCGCATGTCACATACCTTATGCTAGGATGAATAAAGCTGCTAGATTGAAGACATAACGAAAACAGGAGACAGATGTTCTTATCTCGAATCGCCTTCACACCCTTTTTCTAAAAAGGAAGCCAAATCTAGAATGAATCGCGCGTTTGAGCGGATGTTTCAGCTGCGGCTGTGTCTCAAACACTGCTCACTGGACAGTGACAGGTTTACTGTGCCTCTGCAGAAATGCGTACTACGTGTCCGAGCAAATGTTCCCTCGTGTTGATTTCCTCCAACCCCGCATAGCTCAGGACAACGACAAACCTGCTTATTCAGCCCTCTAGTGGGCTTAATCAAAAATACATTCATGCACTTATTGTTCTTATTATGTATCTGAAAATGTAAAAGTAAACAAATATTTAATATGTAAAAGAAAATGTACAAAGAGGATTTGGATAAAGAGAAAATTGTCCAAATATTATTCAAATTCAGCTTTATGTGCTTTAGTCAATCACGTGGCCTTTTATGGGGGAGCTCATGTTGTTATCGATCTCAGCAGCATATTACGAATTCTACTAAGGCAAGGGCATGCGTGCTATATTCGTGCTAACATTTCCTTGACACGGTCATCTCAGTATGTAGAAGCCAAGCCTTCAAGCGCGGCCACATTCCAAAAGCAAATGAAGGCGCACTAGGTCTGCGTCACGTTACGTAATAAATATTCATGAGGGAACTCTTCGCCATAGTAGAATCGCGTGTTCGCGGGGGCGGGGCAGGACTCCACACTGGTGAGGACCTGCTGCACGTAGCCACTCTGAAAAAGAACAGACTCCAGTGGCGTGTGCACGAAACGGATATTTTTGTGTTCTCGGCATTAATTTTCTTGCCTGTCTCAGCACTGTTCTGAGACGTTTCCAGTAAACTTCTTTGGTTTTATTTATTTTATTATTTAAAGCTTCCAGTATTGAAGTCTCGTGGTAGCGTGGCCGAGTGGTCTAAGGCGCTGGATTTAGGCTCCAGTCATTTCGATGGCGTGGGTTCGAATCCCACCGCTGCCAATATGTTTTCTACTCTTTATTTCTTAGGACCTATAAAAGTCACATATATCCAGCGTTGGGGGTAACGGATTCCAAGTTAGTTATAATTTTACTTTTTCCAAGTAACTAGTAATGCATTACTTTTTAATTTTACAGTAATAGAACAGTTACTTTTTCAAAAAAGTAACGGCAGTTACTTTGTTTTCTTATTTATTGACTGACAAGTCTCCTGACCCCAAGAAATACAGAGCATTGTACGCGGTGTGTGACTACACTGTAGCTCTAGACTAAATGTGAATGTGAATTAATTCATCTCACTCTCCAAAAACAAATTTAGTATTTGTAAACCTGCAATAATTAAATTACATAAATGTATCTAATCTCATTTTATTAACCAATGTCTTTGCTGCTGACCTTTGATGATCCAGTTCAACCATGCTTACAAACAAAAATGACTGTGCTTCATTGTTTTTTGTTATTGCTAAAGAGTATTGAGCTTTCTTGTATTCTACTTTACAGATGTGGATTTACTGTTTGTCCAGCTTGAGGTTTATTCGTGACACTTTTTGGTGTGAAAGAGCTTTTAAATATGCTGTAAATAGAACTTCTTGTAAAATTTAAAACAAAAAACACTCAATCTCTGCCCAAAAAATAACACAACAGTAATGTAACACATTACTTTCCATAAAAATGAACTAAGTAATGTAAGAAGTTACTTTATTAGGGAGTTACGCAATATTGTAATGCATTTATTTTTAAAATTAACTTTCCCCAATACTGCACTTAACCAAACGAACAAACATAGCTGTATTAGAGTTTTATACATGGAGAGATAAATATTAGTCAAGCGTACCATACAATGCCAAAAACTTATATTACAAATGATTATTTACATTATTTTTGTTTACAGAGAAACTTTAATAAATACTACTTTTAATGAATATGTCATTTTAGTCAAATATAGTCAAAGCTTGCCTAAGTGAAGGGCTGAGAAATTATAACATTCACCTGTGATATTCAAAACAAATAAACTGTATTTCTGAGACCATTTAACAGGCTTCCGAGGGCTTTGCTGTAGCAAAATGCATGATACAACAAATACAGAAAATAAAAAAGGGTGATTTCTATTAATTCAAAGTTTTTATAATATTGCAAATGCTAATTTGCTTGTGATGTTAATCTCCATCACATTGCTTAATGAATCGCAGACAATGTTTTACGAAAGTAAATATGTGAGCAAATAAAATAAAAAGGGCTCCAGTGATGTGCAATACAGACTAATAAATCAGGTTTCATTAAAAACACAGTCAGTTCATTAATAAAGTTATTCTAGCTTGGTAAAATAATAACATTTTTCAGTGTAGACTACAACCTTCAAAGTTTATTACAGTTATTAGAAATAATTGGTCAATTGCGCCACCCAGCGGTCTGATTTCTCCTGATATTCACCATATCCAGGTGTTTTTGTAGTATTAATCTAGTTATTATTTAAATAAATAACCCGATACACAGTAATGTTGTTGTTGTTTTTTTTGTCAAAGATGCAATTGATTGCATGTCAAGCGTAAACATTGCTGTTTTTCTATGTACTTGTACTAATTACAATATTGTGTTAGGCGGCGCTAAACTAACATTACACGAATATTACTGAGTTTTAGAAAGCAGTCTATACACAGCAAGTAGCCTAATTCACTTACCCCAAAAAATCATCACTAACGTTACTTGGGATTTTTTCCTTCATCAAATCTGTTGTGTACTATACAGAAGTTAACAGTCGTTTTGTGTTTGTCCTACTAATTCTCCCGCTGTCTTTGCTGCTAAAGCATCATAAGTGTGCACCATTGTCGATTTTTTGTGTCACTCACCAAACAACATGATACTAGCACATCCACGACGTTTGCTGCGGGGTCACGTCAACATGGCGAAATACATCGAGGGGGCGACCCGCACCATATTAAACACACCCCTTCGTCTCAATGTGCATACTATCCACCCTATCTGTCCTAAACAATGTTGAAAATGACTAAAATCACATAGAATTGAGGGTGGATAGTATGTGCATTGGGAGGCAGGGCAACAACGCCTATGGTTGAGGCTTCCGGTTCGTTAGACGTAAATAAGGAGAATGACAACGTGCAGTAAACGGTAAAACTTTTTGCACTACAAACCAGTGTGTTCATAATTAGGATACATTAAAATAACACTATAAGAGATATGCATTTCCAATATCAAGCAGCAAAACGAAATTATTTTATTCCTGGAGCTAAGAAAATAGCTTGACGCAGATTTTTTTTTTGTGGACGTTTGACGTTTTATTAATTGTTTTTACGTCCTTTGAAGAAGCCGACGCGCGCAGGCACGTGCTTTTGTTTGTTAGGCACGCGCCTCGTGCGTGCGTAAAGGGCGACGCGATCTTTTTATTTATTTATTTATTTTAAATGCTTTTAAACAATTTACAGAAAGGCATTTATAACTTATGATATATACAAAAGTACTGAGATTACACACCAACAAGAAATATAAATAAATAAAATACAATAATAAATAAAATAAAAAAGTAGGGGAAATGTTATTCACAATATAAAATCTAAATCCTTTAGTGAGGAGTACAGGTATATTGCTGAAGGACTTTTCCAGATAACACTAGTTGTGCCGTCTTTGGTGTTATAAGTATTGGTCCTCTTAAACTGCTCAGCCACTAGAGGGAGACACCTCTCTGATTCTGGCTCACCCTGACCCGAATCGGTGTGAATGAAACCGGAAAACATCTGGGTTTGGTGAGAAGTTGACTTTTTAGATACATTTATGTTACCATTAATTTAATGTTTTTATATGCGTATTTCTTTATTCACAATTACTTAATATGAACATTGATCATTGTATTAATTTAAAGTAGGCCTATTATAGTACATTTACACATCATACATTTTTTTTTCATAAGTCATACAAATATTCAGTATCTGAGTTGGCTTATTTGCAGTACCAATTTTTCTCAAATATTAAGCCATTTTATAAGCTTCTTAAATGTCTATCACCACAATACAGAAGGAATAATGGGTTAATAAAACGTCTAATAAAAAGGGATGATTCAGTTCAAAGAACATAAAGCAAGAATAAAATCATATATACATAATAAATAATTGACAAGTTTAAAAATAGCTTTAAATTACAAATGAATTACATTTAAAGCTTAAACGGCGTGTTCGTTTAGTTACATCACGCGCAATAATTACTGACCTAAAAGGAAAGGGTTACAAAGAAACGTCATGGGTTAACATTAAAGCACCTCCCAAAATAATTAATATTAAACAAGGTCTTCAGAGATTAGCAAATCAAACTCCACTTATTTTAGTGTCATAACAAAAGGGGCGGGGACAGTTACAAAACGCATCAGTAACGCGGGAGTTTTCGTAACAGCTTGTTTTCAAAGGAAGTGTGTTGAATAACCTCACCCGCATAGACATGGATGAAAATAAAACTGACTTACGTTTAAAGACGATGCAACTTTTACAGGTGAGCCCGAAGTTCGCTCCCTTACTGAATGTTTCTCACTTACACACTAACGTTACATAGAAATACAACATGTGCTTATAACTAGTTAAGTCTCCTGGCATGCTCTGTACAAACATGTTATGTATATATATAGTTTATGTAACGTTAGCGCCCTGCTAAGCTGAAGTTACGCTTTTTAATTACGACTAAAGTAAATTAACGTTATCTCCAGCTTCTTAAACTGCTTGTTGTCTGTCTCTCCTGACGACGAGATGAGAATATTAAAACAGGTTTACCGTTACCTGCTCGATTTAATTTAATACTGGGGCACGACATTAAAGGAATTTATTTTTGAAAGGAAATAAAATTAATCACTGTAACTGTTTAAGAAAGACCGATTCTGCCAGTAATCTAGTGTTTGTATGTTTTATTATTAAGGTATTGAATATTCACAAGTCACAGCTTGGAGTTTTAAGCGTTGATTAGCGCCACCTTTTGGACACAGCGTTTACAAACACTGCTGGTCGTTTGTCATTTTTAGGAGAGGACACCGCCTCAGGATCCAGGAATGGACGGGCCCGTGCGTCGGACGTCCAGGCGAATCAAAGAGAAACAAAACCAAGAAAAGAAGCAAATTTTATCTCCAAAATGTCTGACATTTATTTCTCAGGTGAAACGACATCTCTTGTGGAACATTTTAGTTCTAATTATATTTATGAACGTGTACGTTATATTAACTATGATATATTAACTTACCTTTAGAAAAATTACAGTGAGGAAGAAGAATATATTGAAAAGGCAAAAGTAAAGCGTGATACGAAATCCCTTCAAGTAAGTAGCTACAAACACGGCAACATCACCTCAAAATGCCGACTTTCCACCGTAACGACAGAATCCACCTTTTTGTCATCTAAAGCAGGGTTACCGCAAGGGTTTGTCTGAATATGAGCTGGAGCGACTCGAGAATATCAGACAGAACCAGGCCTTCCTCAGTTCCCTGAATTTACCTCAGGTAAAACTTTGCAGTGAGGCAGGAGTGTCCTTTTTTTTTTGGCTTTATAGCTGTTTTTCCTCAATAAATTTGCTTGACTTTGACAATAATTGGCACTTGTTTGCAGATTTCAGAAGGTCTGAGACCCAAGTTGAAACCTGCTCAGAAAGGCCTGAAAAGGTATCTTTAAATAGAAATGATTAAAATGGCACAATGAAAATGTATGCCAGAAGTAAATAAGAAATATGTATTTAAATATAGTAGTATCAATACAGTAGTAGATATATTGCTGGTGTATTAAGGTCAAACACCCCACCATCTTACTATATAACTAAAGAAAGTCGGTTATTGTAGGGAAAAGACAGAAACAGAGATGCTCCCTGTTCGCAAGTCCATGCGATTACAGAATAAGGGTCCTCAGGCCACCCTTACTCTAGACACAACTTCTTATGCAACCAGAGAGCCTGTAAGTCACTGATCTGCATCTATAGTGTTTAATGTTAAACTTTTAAAACACAATTTTGATGAAAAACTATGAAATTAATAGTGTGTCTTACTCCAGGAAGAGAAACCAAAAAAAACCCCAGGACCAATACCACTTGATCCAATCAACCTGGATGAACATGTCCGGCTGCCAGAAGATTTGGAAAAACTCTGGAGCGAGGTCAATGTTTAGATGCACAAAAACATGTAGCATCCTGTATTTTTTTTTTTTACTATTTGGTCATGTTTCAAAATGCTTGTGCATCACCCGAATCTGTATTATGTCTTCTATAGGTCACAGTAAAACAAGAAACCGGACCATCAGATTTGAAATTGTGAGTAACGTGTCATAAGTGTTTACCTATACAAATCGTTTTGGTCTCTCTTGGTCAGTTTAAGGCATGATCTTTTCATCACTTGCATGATAAGAGTGTCATATATTGCATGTAATGTGTGAACAAATGTGTTGTCAGGTACCAAGAAATGCTGCAGAAATTATCTATCGATGACAGTTGTGTGGTGAAGGTTGTAAAAGATCGGATCTGTTCAGCAGCTTTTCACCCCACCTCTTCTAACTTGCTCATGGCAGCAGGAGACACATCAGGCCACCTGGGGCTCTGGAAGCCGGTGAGATAACTGTATAGTGGTTTGATAACAAAGAGAGCTGTTTATAAAAGTTGAAAAGTGGCAGTGTGATGAAGGGACTAGCTATTCCAGATTTTTTCTGCTTTGCTTGTAATAATGCATATAATGTTAACTGTGTTTCCCTCAGGATGCTAGTTGGGGCGATGACGGTGTAATCTACTTTGAACCCCATTCTCGTGCAATTAACAGCATGGCTTTCTCGTCTCACCCGTGCAACCTCATTACAGTGAGCTATGACGGCTCTGCACGCAGTATGGACCTGGAGAAAGCAGTGTTTGATGAGGTGAAACATGGGTCATACGTGATTATTGTGTGATAAGACATGTATGCACTCAGTTCCTAACGTTATAATTGCCATAGAATGGAAAACTGAATTTACCTTGGCATGGTTGAATAATAACAGTTCAGTACATGGAAATAACATACTGTGAGTCTCAAACACCATCGTTTCCTACTTCTTATATAAATCAAGTGTTTGCAAAAGACGACTGACA
>JAUCMU010000021.1:2323110-2336371 GCA_032275025.1 Enteromius treurensis | reverse complement strand
AATCTATACGATGTTTGATAGGGAGCCAGTGCAGTGTTGACAGAACCGGGCTAATATGCTCATACTTCCTGGTTCTAATAAGGACCCTAGCTGCTGCATTTTGAACCAGCTGTAGTCTATTTATCAAGCGGGCAGAACAACCACCCAATAAAGCATTACAATAATCTAACCTCGAGGTCATAAACGAATGAACTAACATTTCTGCATTTGAGGTTGAGAGCATAGGACGCAATTTAGATATGTTCTTGAGATGCAGTTTTACTGATGCTAGAAACATGGCTTTGCTATCAAACAGCACACCTAGGTTCCTAACTGATGAAGAAAAGTAATGGTGCTCAAAATGTAACTTTGTTCACAGGAATAAATCGCATTTTAAAACGTATTCAAATGGAAACCAGTTATTTTAAATAGTAAAATATTTCACATTAAATATTTAGTCCTCTAACGTTAGATCATGGATGGAGAGGCCATCACAGCCAAACGAACAGCAGCCGTATCAGCCATATCAGCTAAAGTAGGTTCTTTTGAAACATGCCCCAAATTCGTAATGATGTAGTTCATCAATTCACTTTATCTGAATAGGTGTTTCTATCTCCAGCTGTTCAAGCCAGCTGTTTCAGAAGTGCTGTGCATCCTTGGTTCAGGGCCGCAGGCTAGAAGCCACTATGACGTCTTTACAAAACTCTTCAAGTTCAAAGAGGTAACCAGTATGAAAACAGGAAATACATCCAAGTCACTCACAACTGTTTGTGCGTGTAATATAATCCAGTGTCATATTAACTTCAGGTCCGTGTGTGGAGCAGAAGGAAAGAAATTGCTCAACGGTTTGTTAATGATCTCCAAGATCCTGTAACAGTTTGTTCTTCAGTGAAAGAGGCCGTAATGGGAGCTGATGTTATAGTGACTGCCACACGTGCAACTCAGCCGATACTCTTTGGCGAGTGGGTCAAACCAGGTGCACACATAGCAGGTCAGCTGCTCCACAGATTTACGACATGTCAATAAAGTACAAGAGGCTATGTTATACCCAGACTACAGCCATGACTAAAAGATACAGTTCAGATGTAGTGACATGAGCATCATTTCATCGTGTATTTATCTATGGTGGTGCTCTGTTTTATGACAGCGGTTGGTGCATGCCGGCCAGACTGGAGGGAACTGGATGATGTCTTGATGAGAGAGGCTGTAGTGTATGTGGACAGCAGAGAGGGGGCGACAGTAGAGTCAGGAGACATCATTCTGTCTGGAGTATGCATTACTTTCCATCAATAAAATATAGCTGATTTCACCAACGTATGTTGGAGTCACTATAGACATACATATAGTGCACCTAAATACTCATTATGTACGCAGGCTGATGTATTCGCAGAGCTCGGAGAAGTTATAAATGGATCCGTTCCTGCTGAGCGTGAGAAGACTACGGTATTCAAGTCACTGGGTAACTTGTTTTTCCACAGCTGTGATCCAAAATTCAAGAACAAGATGTGCTGTAGATGGGGGGACAGTGTAAAGCATTCTTATCTCTGACAGAAAGTCATAAAAGCATTTCAGTTCTCTTGAGACAAAAAGGAAATATTTCTATTTATAACTTTTATTATAAAAAAAAACAATCACTCGTCTGATTTTCAGCCAGTTGTAAAGAAATTTAAGAATGTTTTGTGGAATTCCTGATGGGTTTTTTTTGTTCATTATTTTTTAGAAAGCACTCATTAGTCCTGTAATGATACATTTGTTAGTGTCAGTGGAAACTGAGCTGTTGTAACTAGCTGGATATTGTGCATTTTTAAATGCAGGAATGGGGATACAAGATGCTGTCTCAGCCAAACTTGTGCTGGAGAAGTGGAACAGTGAACGTTGAAGAACCAGCCAGCACAGCTTCCTCTGCTAAATTCACAAGTCCTTACCCTGATCAATGAATATGAACAGTACAAAAACTGCTCACTCTTTTTACAATATAAGTACTTTAAGTCTACAAAAAATCTTAAAAATCCACACTACTTTTATATTTAGAATGATTAATAGAGTGCTGCAGGGATTATGTATTTTTGTGGGCCAAGAAATGAATGAGCATTTTAACACGTTTGTTCTGTTGCCCCAAAGTTGATGGGTTTATGTTTTTGTTAAATGCATTAAATAAGGTCTGCAGTTAATATGAAGTATTTTTTATACTAAAACATAAAATATATTAGTAACACCCCTTCAGCCTTGAAAAAAAAGGGATTGTTTTCTGCAATAATCCAAAAGCCAATTGCAATGGTTTTAGAAGTGTCTAAAATGAATGTACCCATACGTACAAGTAGATTTTTTCTTTGGCTCAAGGTCTTGATTTAAACCAGAGACTGAGCTGGGATTAGGACTTGACCTTGTAAAGACCAGTCAGGCTTCTTCACACTGACTAAATCTTTATTTTTTTAACCTTTACAATTAATCTGCTTTATACACAAGGGTCCTGTCCAAACTGTTGCTATAAAATATAAGCACACAATTTCCTAGAATACCATTAAATGCTTAAACATTAAGATTTGAAATCATGGCAATAACTCAAGCAGTCAAACCTGTTCATTAAAAAGGGGGTGCCAATACTTTTTTCCATATGGAAAACAAGAACAAAGACAAATGTTTTTACATTTGGTTTCTATTTTCAGACATAAAGGTTAATGCATTGTAGCTTTAGTGACGACAAAAGCATGAATAAAGCCAAAAAAATACAGATCTATCGAAATTAAACATTCCAATGTGGCAAATTCCAACCATTTCGTCTTGAACCATATCTAAGGTTGAAGTCTGTACCATTAAAACAAACTGTCAATACATATATAACAGTCTTAAAGGGGATCTATCAAAAATATGAACCCTCCATGCCGTAGTAATGAAGTGTCTACAGTACAGAAACTTCTAACATGCTTTGCAATGAAACCCTGGTCTGATACTAGGCACTGGTAGATCTGTAGTCTAAATACAATACTGGGACAGTAAAATGAATAAAACACCGTCAGACTTCTCCAGAAGACTGACTAAAATACACAGAGAGATTAAACAAGTGATCTGCCCTTTTGAATATTCAGATACAGTAGTGAAAATATGCTATATGCAGCTGTAATATGCATTTCAACTAGGTTTGTCTCTTATACAGTTAAACAAAATAAACTCTCTAGCATGAAAACGGTAACACAGGAACCAAAAAAAATTGTTAACAGTTGTCCTTTTGTAAAATAGTTCCTTCAATATTACTGCAATCTCGCTCTCTTACAAATATGCGTGATTAAAATTACTGTTAGAGTGAGCGAATTGAAATCCAAACGTTTGGCAATAATTCATTTTCTACAAAAACGCAGATTGTAAACAAAATATGTGGGCTCACAAAGATGGAGAAATACACTGAAAGGAGTATTTAGTTCATCAAAATGAAGGGGGAGATAAAGGCAGCAGGAATTTCTTACTGTACGGGAAGGAAAACAACTATGGATGCCGCTCCTCATCTCTCGGAAGCAAATAATCTGGCATCTTAACAGCTAGTTAGTGGCACAATTCTAAACACAATGCAAGAGGGAGAAACATCTGTACGTATACACTGTGCAGACTCTTTCTTCTTCCCCGAAACATCCCCCCCCTCCACTGTTCTCCTCCCGGGTGAGCTCAGATTGAAGCTGGTGCTGAGAACACAGTCAGTTCAGAGGATAAAACACCTCCTCTTTCCTTTCTTGACTGGGGGCGGACACAGGACCGCACGGATGGCTTCATCAAACACCGTCTTAAGGCCACGTTGCGTTAAGGCTGAGCATTCCAGGTACTTCACAGATCCTGTAGCGAATACAAGTGGATCCACACTTTAAAAAGGCTGGTACACGTAGGTTGCCTTTCTTGCACAAAACATTTCTTAGTTACAATTGACTTTTGGATGAAATATGGGACGGATGGACTTTTCCACAATTAAAAGATTGAGTTCAGTGCTATAACTAGTAGTAAACAGAGACACTACAGTAATTTGCCATGTCACAAGTTTATGTTGTTTAAATTTCCTGCTAAAAGCACAGAATTTTAAAGCAGAGACTTAATATCAAAAGCAATAGAAAGCGTATTATTGGACGGCAGTCACGTTTCAATAGAAATTACACAATTAATTGCACTACCAATGGTGATTAAATCTAATATCGGTTAACATAAAACCGTGCAATTTATTATTATTGCTGTTACACTTTGTTCTTAAATCTCAAATTGTCTTACCCTTCAAAATTCACATGAACTAAATAGTTATCCCACATAGCAAACTATTAGACATTCTTATTCTATTTCCTGGTTCTATTTAAAATACAAAACCCACATAGGCTATCTGTAATCATGTATATTTAAAACAACTGAAATATAATCTAACTTCTGTCATTTACATGCGTTTCGTAACCACATATTCCTTTCTGAATAACAATCCACCCTCAAAATGATTAAATTATTCCATCTGCTGTGAAAAAAGGATACAAACTATCAGCTGCATGCTTGCATGCCATATAGTCTCTAGTAGCCGTGAAGGATCCTTAGATCCTCACGTTCAAACTGTGTTGTGTTTTTTATTTACATTATTTTATAATCATTACATATTCACATGATTTATTTTTTTATAATTCTTTATCATTTCATAAATTTTTGTCAGTTGATTATTTTTATCATTAGATTTTATTAAGTATTTTTATTTATTCATTTGTTATATTGTGTATTTTTCTTATTGATTTTTCCTTGCTTATGCATTTTCATCATTGTTCAATCTCATGTTTGTGGGGTTGAATGAGCTGTTTTGTCTGTATGAACAGAGATCGATAAGAGGAAATGTTCATGGAAGCCCAAGGTTTATGGGATGTTGCTGTGAAGCAGATTTGTTATAACAGTACAGTGTTGAATTTGTGCAGGCCAGACGAAGTGTGAACATTGAGACAGTGGTGGCATGCTCAAATTTTCCCACAAAAACCAACCAGTATCACTCAAATTAGAAAACATTATTAGAAGCTTACCATTTTGAATCGGCTAAGGTAAGTTGAAAGTTTTATGTACTTCCTCAAAAATTTATTTTTAACCCCCAACATCATATCCCCAACATACACAAATATGTGTAAAGGCAATGATAAAAATGCACTTAAATGGCAGTGTACTAGGGATGCAACGGTTTTCGGTGGTTTATCGAACCGTTCGGTTCGCCCTTTTCGGTTCGGCACACCCATTTTGTTATTGTTGTTTGTCGATGGAATATTTATTTGAATAATGTTCATGTTTATATTTCACTTTTTTACTGCACTTTTTATATCGTCCGTTCTTAAAAGAGGGCAAAAATAAGTGTTCTTTTAAAAAAAATAAATGAAGTGTTTTGACTTTATCTGTACCTTTTTTACATTTAATATTGTCTCTGTACCTTGATAACTTGAAACAGAAAGGGCAAATGACCTCCCGCTAGGTTAGAGCTCACATACAGTACTGTACAGTAATATTGACGCATCGAAACCGAACCGTTGCATCCCTACAGTGTATTAATACTGAAGTTCTGACCTATTTCTTTGGCCATAGCAAGACCTTGAGGGTAGGTGATGGGTGTGAGTTTCTTCTCTTTCAACTTTTCTATAGTGTCCTTGTCATCTCTCAGGTCAAGCTTAGTCCCAACCAGAATAATCGGAGTGTTGGGACAATGATGTCTGACCTCTGGATACCACTGTTAAAGAAATCAAAAACAGACATGTTGAGCTTCTATTAAATGCACAGTATACGTAGGCTACTCTATACTCAAATACTAATAGCACGTTACTGTGCCATTTCCAAAGTTAGCCTATGTTTTGCATGTGGACAAACACCACAACCTCCCGCACCCAACAATGACTAATGGCAAATGCCACTTGATCTTTTGAAATGGACGTCACTGGACATTTTGCAGACAACGAAGATTATAAAAAGACCTTACGTCTGCTTTATTCCAGTTGCATCAACAAGCCGTTTTAATGCTTTGAAACCACATTTTCTCGATCAGTGAAGCCAGACAGACTATTCTTAGAGCCTCTTCCTCTTTTTCATTCACTGCGATTATTTCTGAACTTGCCTACATTGACTTTGTTTGTTTGCGTTGAACGCCATGCCAGCTTCTGCGTCTATTTTCACGGAGAGACACTTTTATACCAAATATTGCCTACATTGACTTGAACCACAATATATGCGAGCGCTTGCTTACCTTCGCACGGACGTTCTCGAACGAGGCTGGACTCACAAGAGAGAAACAAATCAAGAACACATCCTAGAAGAAAAGAGACAAAATCCTCAGTTCATGCTGCAACTCGTTTCTGTCAGAATAGCATTGACTAGGCTGTCGCATTAATGAACTGTAAATTGACTCCACTTGTTTCCCAAGTGAAACAGAGCCACAAAAACACAGTGAGGTTTGTGCCTGAACGACAACGGCAAACAATCGAGCCATTCACTCTCACAGCCTTAGCAAGAGAGACGACAACAACAACACAGAGCTGCCATTTAAAAAAAAAATCATTTTAGCCTACCAAGAATCAGGACATAGGCTATTTTTAATCATTTTACTGTGTTAAGGCTTAGTGGCGTATCGGACATAAGTCATCAAACTAGTTTTGAGATCCTTCCTGGTCTCATGACTCATTAAGGCAAAGAGTCAAAACTCTATCTAAGACTACTATACATCTGTATTAGCCCTCTTTTTTTATGATACCGTCTGAGGGTAGGAGAGCGGTCGAAGCCTGTCGTAATCCTCTTGCCCTGCTGTATCCCACAGTCCCAGGTTCACCGGCTTGCCATCGACCATCACATTAGCAGAATAATTATCAAATCTAAAGAAAGAAATAGTATACAATTCAGTTCAGATAAGATATAATGAATGTTAAAACACATAAAAGCCAAATGGGAAGTGACTAACAGATAGCCGAATGGAAAGGGTTTAAAAGAAAGAGGAATACATGAAGCAGGCATGAATAGATTACATTCTGGTGAAAGATTTCTAAAACAAAAAAAAAGTTGTTTTTTACTCTGAATAACATGCACAGATGAAACCGGCACAACAAGACCAGGAATGTCGTAAATGGTGTCAGTTTTGATCTCAAGTAGACTTTAATGGGCCAGTTCACAAAATAAATAAATGAATAATAATTTGTTCTAAACTTGTTGACTATTTTTCTTCTGCAAAAAAAAAAAAAAAGAAAGAAAAAAAAACCGAAATGCTTGGCAATTTCATCACGCGGCTGAAAAAGAGATCAAACTGCTCATCTGAAAAACTTCGCTAGGTTTAATAAAAATCTTTATTTTTAATGAATTCAGTGAAAACTACATTGTTTTAAAGTTCAACTCCTGTTTTAATGGTTATTTTGACAACTGACTTTTTAATGCAACACTATGTCTTATACTGGCAAACTGATAAGTCCATAGGCTTGTTCTAGCACGGATGTTCGCAATGCTAAATTTCAAAACTGGGATGATTTTGTGTCTGCTCTTTGGCTAAACTGTCCCTCTGTCTAGAGTAAGGTCTGCTTACACAGTAGGGATGTATTCCCCGGGAAAAGCATTGGTGGTGTAGCTGATCAGAAGGCATGTTTTCCCCACAGCCCTGAAAAACAACAACAGCATCTCAAATCATTCATATAATACATTAATGGCAGAACAGACCATATCTAAAATAACCCAAAGTGATGTCATATCTTATAATTGCTTTCCCAACAAAAAAGTGATATGTTTCAGTAACAGAAATATGTATGTGTGTGTTATGAAAGAGGGTTTGGTTGACTTATTAATCACTGCCACACTCCCAAAACATTTAACGTTAAGTGACGCAACGTTTAACTCAGGGAAGGGTTAGCTTACACGGAAAAAAACACACACAAAAAAGCACTGTTCGGTTCTAGTATACAAACATAGACAAGCCTAAAGTCATTCATAAGCTGTTTTAGCTGCTTCGAAAAATAAACTACAGCTGAAAACACGGATTTAACGAGTGGGGTGTGTGAAATAAGCGCTTTTAAAACATCCGCGAGCTAGAAAAGCGCCAAAAAGTGTCTAAAATAAAGGCTCACGAGTTATCCAAACTCAAAACTCGACAAAAACAACCTAAGAAAGGTCTGAGACGCGTAAAACTCACAACTACGCTGCTGAATAACGTTACGAGGGTTACACTCACCCGTCCCCGACCACCACACACTTTATGGCCTGCATCTGCGTTCACTTAGCACGCTATCCCGTTAGCCCTCTCCGTGAATGAATCGATAAAAGCTGCTCTGACCGAGATATCCCGTCGTCGGAATCCGACACGCGCAAAAGAAGAGTCGATAGAAGTTGAAAGGAAATGTGAAATGCCGCTCAAACTTGACTGAGGGAAGTTAGCAGGGCGAACGCATTCCAGAGCACTTGCTGCTGCCGCCGCTGTTCCAGTAAAACACACACAGCCACCACCCAAAAATCTCAGATACCGGTCTGCACACACACACACACACACACACACATCCAGTCCCGTCCCAAACAATAAACACACTCCCTGCTGCCCCCTGATGGACTGGTGCGGAACACACAGCGGTCAAGATGTGAAATCACGTTTTTAAACACAAGGTTTTTATAAATCAAAAGCCAAAACATTTTTATGTGCATAAATTGCAATGTTCACTTCTAATGTGTTTATTTTATGCATACTCGTCCAAATTGCAGGAGAACGCAACTCATTCAGGTTTTAAACGACTTGAGAGCAGTGTTTAATTTAATGATATTAATGCATTTATTTTATATAGCATCTTTAAAAGTTGCTTTCTGGACGCTCTAGTTTTTAGCTCAAGAATTTTGCTGTAATATGAACAGTACTGCTGTTACATTAAATAATTTGTATTTATTAATTTTCTTATAATTAATTTTCAAGTGATACAAATTAATTTAATCCTTTTTACCCTGTGTTTGTACAAACATTTTTGAATGTCTCTTAAATAAATAAATAAAAATAATAAGTGACTGTTTAGAAATGGCGGCTTATTAAACCAATATAAAATGTTACGAGAACAAACACAATCCAGTTGTTTGCAGCCTATTTTTGCATTTTGTATGAAACATAAATGTTTAACGATGTTCATGAAGCTGATGTCACAAAAAGGGGGCATCAGAATATGTTATGCGTATTAGAATTCCTGACATATCAAACCATTTCTGTTTCAACTTATCTTTTTACATTTTAGATTTGACCACATATGTAAAATAAATGTACAAACACTGCATCTATAATCATACACATAAATCAAACCAGTGCTTTAATTTGCAATGCTAACCACAGTTAGCACAACATCCATCTGTTGTGACCATACTATTTACAAAACTTGTGTTTTCACACAATATGCAGTCAATTATTACATTGAAAAAAAATATTAATATTTTTTAAGGTATTTTGTATTTTAGCTAAATTTAAATAAACCTATTTTGTTGAATGATAGTCAACTATTTCAATTTTTTCTATTTAAATGTAGCTAAAATAAATTTATTTCAACCACTTACCTTAAAAAAAATTGTGAATTCAATGGATTTTGTTTTCAGCGCATGTTTCTAAAATTCATACATATTTGCAAAAATCATGGATCTCTTAAGTCATATTTAAATGCTTAAACACAGCATGTCAGAAATGAAGACCTGTTTCAAACCGAATAATAGAATAAAGCTTCTAGTTCTGCAACAACAGCAACTCAAAAGTATTGACAACAAGATCACTTTATATAAAATACTGAGTGACTGATCATTGAAATATTTAGCTGATTCCAGTCTCTGAAGCTCTTTCCATTACATCAACAACATAAGACCTCTTTGAATTGGTTTTGTGGATCAGAACAACACCGCATTGGACCGAAAGAAAGAATAATGCCTGGGTAAGGGGGAGGAATAGTTATAGGTGGGAGAGGATAGCTGGAAAGGGAGTGTCGGAGGAGTGTAAATGTGTTTTGGACTGTGCATTTTTATGCTTGTTCATTTCCTCCTATATAAAAACTTATGTCTGCAATGGATTATAGAGAGTGGCACAATCTTGATCTCAGAATTCTGACTTTTTTTTTGCACTTTTGAATTTACAGTATCTCTCAATTCTGATAAAGTCTGAATTACAAGATGCAAATTTGCATTTCCAGTAGATGTCCAAATTGTGAAATAAAATGGTAACTTTTTACTCTATTTATTATTAACAATTCATTAGAAATTATTTTTATATTACTATATTTTAGTATAAATATACTATATTATACTATATTTTTATATATTTTAATATTTTTTTATATTTTATATTTTATATTATTGTATTTGTTATTATCTATTTAGTTCTTATTTCCTAATAACAAAGACGAAATAATGTCACAGCCTCATTTCTGCCTAAACAACTGCTTATGTTTATATTTTGCTACCTTAAAATCCTTTTTTCTTTTTTTTTTTTTTTTATAAATAAGAAAATTGGTTTGGTTGTACTGCTCGGGCAACTTGCAAAATGGTAAAACCAACATGACCCAAAAAATTGTGATTTTCTTAAATAAAATGGTGCTATGATAATTTTGCAATAATCACCCACCCCTAACTGTTTGGCCTGCAATTGCAACCTCTGTAGCACCAGTACTACGTGCAAAAAAGGTTAAGGCACAGCCCTGCTCACATCAATGGTTACATCTTTTTTTTTTGTAATTTAAAATGACAAATGTGCGCTTTATCGCTTTAGTCACTTATCAAAAGCTGCCAAATAAATTTGTTGCTAGTAATGTGTAAAATGTATAATTTTTAGATTTTTATATTAATATATAACATATGTATTACATATTTTATTTAACTTTTTTTTTTTTTTTTTTGTAAATGCAGTCAAATGATTAATCAGTATTAAAATCACAGCCAAAGTAATTTTTTCTAGACATAATATTTGTGCATACGGTGTATATTTATTATGCATGTAGAAATACAAACACATGCAAGCATATATTTAACACAATTTTTTAAATCTTCTATTATTTATATATATATAAAATATAAGAAAATGTATAAAATACATTCAAACTAATATACACACACACACACACATATATATATATATTATATATACAGTATATACATATATATATACATATACATATACAGTAAATACACACACTATATATCTGTATATATGTATATATATGTGTGTATATATGTATGTGTGTGTATATGTATATATATATATATATATATATATATGTGTGTGTGTATATGTATATATATATATATATGTGTGTATGTGTATATATATATGTATATATATGTGTGTGTGTATATATATATATATATATGAGTCATTCTACCAAACGGGTGCCATTTGTGTCCACAGTGTTTGATGGGATGCATAAGGCACAAGAAATGTCCTAAAGTGTGTTTCCAAAGCTTGAAGTTATCAATTCAACTGTTCTTGTTAAAATGATGTATTTGGAATAAAAAGTTGCTTGGGTATTCTCAGAAGGTTCCTAAACTTAGCAAAAAAAAAAAAAAAACTGATATGTTGGAAGCACTTCCCACATCTTGAACGAAAAAAAAAGGTTTTGTGAGAATCACACTTCAATCCAATCTTTTACAGCAAGTATAATGCAATGTTTGTGTTACACAAGATAAAAATGGAGCAAGCATAACTTCACAAAATGTAAAACTTTTGGTGCAGGGACCTCTAAAAGACATTTCATGGTGTGTTGTTACGGTTTAACTAATTTCATAGACCATGTGTAACACACAAACAAAAAGTATTTTGTGGAACCAGTTTTATGCACTGCAGGATATGATCTACAATAAACACCACATCCAATCCTTCTTTAAAATAATAATAAAAATTTGAATTTTATTTGAAAAGCCAACCTTTAAAGACATGGCAATTACAAAATCCTCTGCATAAAGATCATGAAAAGCATTTACAAAAATACACAATCCAATGTCACTCATTTCAACTTAAATACACAAAAATAAATTATTTTCTCTAGCCGTTCTTAAATAGGGCACATATTAGCTAGCAGAAATAAAGAAAACAAACAGAAAAAAAAAAAAAAGCACAAAACCGAGGAACTTTTTACAACATATACATTTAGTCTAAAATACATTCAGTTCAGCAATTTGTCCATGCATTTTTTGCTGGTGACAATCCTGCCATATAGGGTATAATAACGATAACAAAAGTATATAATAATAATAACGACGACGACAACAACAACGAAAAATAAGCATAACCCTGATGACTGACAATAGTGGAAACAGTGTGCTGCATTAGAGTGCAAGTGCTGAATCTGGCCCTCAGGCCTAACATGTACCAGCATGCAATCCTTCATCAGATGTCTTCAGATCATCTCATCTATGTAACTCATGAGACATTATTCTCAAGAGCTCAATTCCTTCCCCCCCCCACCCCAATGCATGAGTGACAGACTGTCAGGCGCTCATAATGTCTTAACTGCTTGCAAGTTCATCATCAACAAGCTTCCCGTGAACCCGGAAACGGTACACACAGGTGTATTCAGGATGACCCCAGTTAGACAGCACTTTCATCTCAATAATCTGAAAACCTCTCTGGACCTCCTCCTTAAGAAAGACAGAATTACAAGATTAGGCAACCAATCAATGATCACAAATAAATACTTGCTAGCATGACCCTTCTAGCTACCGCTGGTACAGTAGATGAAAATTACAACTTCCACATTGACAGACCTTTAATTTTTTTCTGCTACATTGTCTTCTAGTTTGTTTTTCTCCCCTTTATAACAACTAAGCTATTCCCAAGAAGCACAGTCAGTTACATGTTGATTTGTTTGCAAGCTGCAGTGAGATTAAACACATTAAACAGAAGAAATCAAAATACACAGGAAAGATGCTTCTGTTAAACTTACAGATACAAAGAAGGTCTGAAGAGCATCTCCATCATCATCATAAACAAACTGTCCGAGCAACTGCCCCTCTTCCTGCTGCTCATCATCAAGACCCTTTAATAAAAGAGGAAAAATTAATAGTAAAAAAAATAAATAAGTATATAAAAAAAAATAATGTTTATATTAATATATAACATTTGCATACATATTTTATTTATTTTACTTTTTTTAAATGCAGTCAAATGATTAATCACTATTAAAATTGCATCCAAAGTAAGTTTTTCTAGACATAATATTTGTGCATACGGTGTATATTTATTATGCATGTAAAAAATACAAACACATGCAAGTATATATTTAACACAAATATGGTTTATTAATGAAATATTTCAAAAATACATTCAAACTAA
>JAUCMU010000021.1:2309568-2321721 GCA_032275025.1 Enteromius treurensis | reverse complement strand
AAGCCATATACCTTCTATGTACATATCAGAGAACAATTTAAAATATTCTCTCAAATCATTCTATGGCACCTTTAAGCCAAGAAGTTACACCGTTCTCTGAGATTGGTTAACGGTCATGCAACATACAGAAACACAAATAAAAGCACATTATAAAAACATAATTAGTGTAACTCAAGATGAGACAACAGTTTGGACCTACTAGACCTTCAATTTTCACAAATGGTTCAATTTAAAATGTATTAGTTAAGTCTATAGTAAACATTGAGGGGCAGTTTCCCGAACAGGGTTTAAGACTAGTCCTAGATTAAAATAAATGTTAAGAGGGGTCTAAACTGGAAAAAGCTTGCACTGAGATATCTTAAAATACATTATTGCCATTGTTTGCTCACAGAAAATGCATTTTTGTATGACATGTTTCTAAAAATTCTTAAAATGTCCTAAATTTGCAAATGTCTAGTCCTGGTTTAATCTAATCCCTAACCGGTTAGGTTAGGCCTATAGTAAAATGTTTAAAATTAAAATGAACTCTAACAAGGAACAATACTTGTACAGCTTTCAATAATCCCAATGTTACAAATAATTCTTGTAAAGTGTTACCATTTCATTTCAATTGTCATGCTTAAAGACAGCCATCTTTAAATATCCACAAAAAGCTTAAAAAGCAGTGAAACTGCGTATTTATGGATATCGTGTGCATACTTGCACACTTTATTTGCTTTTATTTTAGAACACTTATCTAATCAGAAAAACATAATATATGTTTGTCACACACAGCATCACATCTAGGACACACCGGAAACCACCTACAGTTCTTTGACAAACACCAGTTTTGGAAACCTTGACCAACGACATCTGTAGCTGCAGCACCGCACAAGTAGCAGACCTCCGTGGAGAGAGACTCTGCATCAGTGCCTTATGTCTAAGAAACTAAACGCTATACCGATATAACTATATAAAGTTTTTTAACTATATAAATAGTCTGATTGTATTACATAAAATGTGTATTGCAGTGGATTGTTACTCACAAGTTGTCATGTACTTTGGAATCAGTAATGGACTACAATTCATCTTATATCTACCTAGAACTGTCCACACATATTGCTAGATGGAATACATATAGTCATTAATTCTGCATGTGATTATTAATTCTGTACAACTAAAACAATGTTTACAATAATTAAAAACAGAGCCACAGAGATAAGACTATTACTATACCTCCAGATTCCAATGCATAGTCCACCAAACCAGTGCGGTCTTCTGAATAAAGCTTCATCGCATTGTTGACAATCAACTGTACATGCTGGGGAGGAAATAAATAAATAAATAAACAAACAAAAATAGACTTACATATCCAAATATACAGAGTTATCTGCTTAAAATTCTCAACAGCGTACCTCCTCAGAGAGGCCTGCCTCTCCTGTGGCTTGTCGTACAGTTTGGGTGATCGTCTCTTTAGAAGGTGACTGGCCTTCCTCTATCTGAAGGGACAAGTTACCCAGAATGCTGCTCTCGAGAGCACTAAGCGAAGCCTGCAGTTCAGTGGTGCTCACAAAGTGATCAGAGAGCCACTGCAGAAGAGATCCAGGAAGCTCCAGTTCCTCTGCTTTGTCACTGCCGTAAAACAGAGACCTGATTTCCTTCTCCACCTGCTCGGATACCTGCAAAAGCAGATGCAGGAATTATGAGATTTTGTTCAAACAGATGGGAAGAAAAAAAACAAAAAAAACACAACTGGCCTTCCTATCTATTATGAAAGATCAAGTGAAGTACCCAACTGAGAAGGGGATATCAGCCGCGTTTGCGGGCAAACATGAAACAACGGACGCTGACATCGTAGCTGGGCGATTCAGTATTGTGTTTGATTCTCCATAATTGTTTGTGGGTGTTAAAAAGTGGAGAGACATGCTTCAAACAGATGTTAAGTGCGAGCGTCTCATCATGATTTTCTATACTGACTGACTTGTTGCACACCGTTCTGTTGTTGTGGGGACATGTCCACGAAACAAACTGTGATTGAAACGGCCTCATGGGCGGGCCTTGGCCAAAGAAAGCCGCTATGAATTCCTGACAGTCTGAAGGCCTTGCTACGCAAGACTAATATGGTTATAACTCTATAATGATTTGATGAACTAAAAAAAAAAAAAAAAAAAAAAAGCAGGACTTACTGAGACTGAAAGGGAGTCCAGCTGTTCACACTTTTCTTTACATCCCATCAGCCCCTGCACATCATGTCTGATGTGCTCCAAAGTCTCCTCTAGCCGCCTCACCTCTGCCAACAAATCATCACCAGAGCTGCTCTCAGTGTTCTCACTGAAAAGGAACACACATACATTTTACACCAGTTTACATGAAGTACCTTGAATATTACTTTAATGATTGAAACCACACTGTTGACCGTTTAAACCAGATTTAAGACGATAATGACCTGTGAGGGTCAGGGGAGGGCTCCTCAGCCGCAGGAATCTTTCCAGAAGCAGGCTCTTGTTTTCTCTGCAATTCCTAAATGAAATGAGTCAGTCATACGTCTGATTTTGCACAGATGACTCACTTGATACTGAATCAAAGTCTATCACACACACAAAAAGCATGTGAGCTCTTGCCCAAAGACAACTCACATCAGTGGTTTAGAGCCTTCCCCCACAAAAACAAAACTGTGCATGCTTATAAAACATCTTGTGTCTTCCTTGTTTAATTTGAGTGTCGCACCTCAGTTTTGCGTGCCAAAGTCTGAAGGAGAGCCTCAGCTTCAGCGAGTCGAGTGTTCTCTGACCGACGCTCTTCTGCATGCTTTTCCTGATGCTGCAAACAGAGACAGAATTGAAGATTGTTCATCATCAAGATACCAGAATATATATAACTGACAATTAGTGCTGTCAAACAATTAATCACATCCAAAATAAAAAGCTTGTTTACATATTTATGCCACGCATACATTAACATGCATATAACAGAACACATTTATGCAAACAAAAGCTCTTATTTTGTAAGCAATTAATCGTTTGATTTTGTGATGTTATCACCTGCTGCGTGTACTTGGCCTCTTTCTGCACCTCTCCTTTCAGCAAGCTGAATCGCTCCTCAAGCAGGTCTCCGATCCACTTTCCCAGACTCTCTCTGTCTGTGAGTCTCTCTGTGTGGAGCTCTGAGCGCAGTGTGTTATACAGACTCAGCACTTCAGTGTGCTGCTCCTCCTGCCTGAGCAAACCCCCCGTTACTCGATCCCACAGCTGAGACAGGTTATCCTCTAAACGCATCAACCTCTCCGCCTCTAATGATGACAATGACTGAACTGAGGGCCTCTGGGAAGGGGAAGACATAACAGAGCGTTAAATATTTAGTTGATATTTTGGTATTGGTAGAAAGCAAGCTAATTCAGCAGGTTACAATACACTGGTAAAATCCTACATGTAAATACAACCTGAGTGTGTGTGTCGGGGGGAGTTTGTCTCTCCTCTGAGTCGCCCATGGAGGTGGATGGAGGGGTCACATTAGCAGAAGAAAGCATGGCTAACAGTCCGGATGGTCCCCAGTAGCACAAAGCTTTCATGAAGAGCATAAAAGAAAGGCATGAGGATGCAGGACCGTATTTGCATTTAGACCAATAATCACTCATGAACAGCAAGCTCACCAAGAAACAAAAGGAAAGGTACAAGAAATAGGACTTTCGAGACCATAGGGAGACACCTGGAAGAGAGGATGAGGACAGGTTAAAATTTGAAAGTGACATACTTCAACACACTAGCACTGTTCTGGCTAGAGAATTTTGATCAATTCTTATCGAATTTAAGAAAAATTTGAGAAACATAGGGTAAGGCTTCTATCACGGTGGAGATTTAAATTGAAATTACTTCCAAGTTAACAATTATTCAGACACTGATAGGTACAAAAATAATTGGAAAAGAGCAAAACTCACTTTGCTAAGAAGTCAAAAAGCCACAAGAAGCTTCCTGAGGTTGTCTTCCCTGGAAAGGTACGAAGTACAGAATGAGTACAGAGAAAAGTGTCAATTAGCAAATACTCAATAGGGCACAGAGTTAGGGTGTACAGCGAGGGGTCACGCATACAAGAGATTAGCAAAAAGCTGACGAAGTGCACACTTGTAGCATTTATCCTGAAAACAGCAAAAACACAACAGGGCTCCTAAAATCTGTGTAGATGAAATACATACAGCAGGGTCTAGAGGTCAGGAGACTACTAGTAAAAACTATACTTGATATCAATACTTGTCTTTTTTTTTTTACATGTAAAAAGCTGATAAATAAGTTAAATGAACTCCACATTTCTATTATTATTTTGTATGCTTTTGCTTTAATAGGGCTCATGCTATCAAATTAAATAATCAAATTTTCCTTGACCTTTTGAGCAGAAACGCCACTAAACTGCCTTGTTCTGAAATAAAGGGACGGGGGAGTTTAAAACTCGTTTGGAGATGAAACCAGCAATGCGGTATCTCATTTCACATGCAAAGAGGATGTTTACATAAATGTCAAGTAAACAGGCCCTTTCTGGTCTCATGACATCTCAGCATCAGACAGATGGTTGCATGATGTGAGAAAAAAAGTGTTTAAAAAAATAAAAGTAAAATAAACTTGTGCTTCAATGAAAGAAAACCTGACAACAATCTGGACAAGAAAAAAAAAAAAAAAAAACACTAGGTCAGTGTCACTCATTTGCTTACATTTGATTACGGACTTCACTAGTGCAGCACATCGAATATCTTTATTTCACTTCAGTGTTTTAATGTTTACAATTTTAAATATTTAGGTGCTCTTTTGAAATCCCAGGACCCCACTGTAACTATAAACTGCTGTAGGGTATAACAGGATTATTGCCTCAATACATTGAATATGCATGAACAAATAAGATGGAAGACAATACACTTCAGATATATAAACTCACACACTACACGTAAAAAGAAAAGAGATTCCCAAATGGAGTCAGAGCAAAGAGAAAAGCCATGCAAGGTTGTCTACAAGCTCTTCACAGGGACAAACCCACACCTGCTAGAGAAAACTGCCCTGACCACAACCTGGAAACCATCAATGCAAGGAAGGAGCTCACAGCAGCATTAAGTGGCTTGTCAACTATTCCCAAACTATAAGCACTTGAAATGAGAAAGATGATTATGTAACCTGTAGAAACTATGTGCGACCATAAGGTCCCAACAGGTTTCTCTTCCTGGTAAGAATGAGAGTCCGCTGCAAAATTATGCTTCCTTTTGCAGTCATCACCTGTCAGAATCGGTGTATGGTTAAAAATGATAAACTGTGTATTAAAGTTCCACTGCCTTAGCATTTGTTGTGTTTCTAATCTTGTCATGATAGCAACCAACAAAACTGACTGTACTGTACATCTACTAGAGCAATCATTTATGAATCATGATACTTTTATTCATCAGAGTATGCAACTACAATACCTAGTGACTCTACCAAAGTAGCATCCGTCTTTAATTCATTCTTAATGAATTTATTCTTTACTTTGTATTTAAAATTTTACTAAAGGTATCTAAAAAGGCAGCATTATTAGCTGGCATAGTTAAAACTGTCACTGCACATAAAATTGTATTAATCGGTCATCATTGACTTTTCAACCCTGTGTGCCCAGTTCCTTACAGTACACACCTAAATATTTATAGTGGAAAAATATCTGAAAGTGTAGTGTGCACTTACATAGTATGCCGCTGATCTTCGGTCGTTCCTTTTGCAGCACAACCTCTTTAACACTCATACTGCTGTAGCATTTATCATTGCCTATGAGGAAAAAAAACAAGAACAAAAACATCAGATAAAGCCAAGAGTCCTTTGCAACTCTGTACCAGTCTTCGTCATTCCTCCAATCCCAGCTCTGCATTGACAGACTCCAACAAGACAGATTTGCATGTAACCAAGGCAGTGCTCATGGTGGACAGGGGCATTTGTTTATGCACAGTGTAATCATGCTTCGAAGAAACATCTGGAAGGGAGAAAACGTAAATTATAGTGACTGTAGGAGGTCAAACACCATGGAAAAGACTAAAGTGGCGAGGGTGAGAAGGGTTCATTGGAAATGACTGTTCAGGTGTAATGGAATAGCAAAAGATGTATTTGCCACTCCTGAGACAGATTTCCACGAAGGGACTAAATTTACAAAGACAGGAAAAGGAGAAAAGAAGCGGGTGCTCAAATGCAAAACCCAAAGAAGTAGAAAATGAAGGAATTTAAAATAAATCAATAAATAATAATAAATTATATATATGTCACACAGGGTCCTCAACCAGAAACAGATGTGCAGCTAAAGCAAGAGAGTACAAATATTTATTTTAACTGCGTAAAATAAAAAAAATGAAAAATAATATAAACTTAACTATACTTTTCACTATTAAAATTGACATGCCGTGGAAAACAAGTAGTTTTAAACATGCAATGTCTGTCATTGTATTGCAGTTAATTGTACTTTGATCACGCACACATAATTTTCAGGCACCCTTTTGTCTCCTATTGATATTTTGCTCACTAAGTCCAGGGGAAGAATGATTTTTATGAATGCTCATTTATCACTGAACACTTATGGCACTATTTTTTGGTTCCATAATATAATATAAATAAAATGAGCTCCGTGGGGTTTTGAAAGCTGCATTTAATTCCGCAAGTGACATAAGATGCACTCCACCTTTAGGGTGACTTTAGCATTGCACTTATTAATATAAGACCACTGTGATAAAAACCCACTCACTAACCTGGTTTATGGACAGTTATATCCATTATTGCAACTTCTATTTCAAGACGGTGGAACGCAGGCAAACCAGATATCTTTTGTGTAATGCCTGCAAGGATACCAGAAAGGGACCGTTTACATCAGGGCTCCTTAACTACATTTGTTTTGCGGTCCAGATTGTTCAAATGGAAATTTGTAAAAGGCCAATTATTTTCTAGTCTCAAATGAGCCCCACTCGCAATTTCTTTAATAATGTGACGGTCACCAAACAAAAGCCTAACATTTTAATAAAACCTAAAACAAAATAGCCTTGAAATTCCTTAAAATTAACAATTCTCTATTGCAATGACTTGGGAGTGTCATTATGTCAGCGGAGTGGACATTAAGATCGCAACAAGTTCTTTAAGAATAAGCAACTGCCTGTTTCTGGCTGTTTGTACAGTGTGAACTGCAGTTTGGTTAGTAAGCGGACATAATATCCAAGCACCAGAGGTTCTGAGAAGAAGAGATACCTCCGTTGGCACAGCCATTGGTTGCTCTCTTCTGATGCACAGACTGCATTTTCTTCCTCAGCACAGTGGCTGTAGAGCGAGCGATTCCCTTACACACTCGCACACACCACTGCAACACTGATAACAGCAGGCCTGGAGAGACATGGACTGATATTAAATCAACACAAAGTCTGACGATCAAAGACATCTCACAGTGATAGAGTGGTCATGAAAGACAGAGACCGAGTGAGTGACGGTGGTTGTGGAGAACATCTTTATCCAGCAGGCTGCTTTGCATGCATGCAGTGTGCAGATCTGCACACGTCCAAGTGCATCCAAACAATTATACGGGCTATATACTTTTGAAGCTGCAGAGATTAGACAAGTGTTTTCTTCCATCCTTGATGTCTCCCAAGGTGAAAAAGTACATTCAAATCAGTGTAGAACCTAATCGGAAACACTGGCTAGTTCACGCTCTGACAGTGACAACATGTTGAAAAGACAGACACCCAAACAGACCACAAACCATCTAGTGAGGAACCCCACAGCCTGGAGAGGTGAGCAACAGACTAACCAAGGCTGATACCTTTGAGCAGAGCTATCTGCATCAGTAGTGTGTATATGTACACTACAAATGCAGCAATTCTCTTTCTGTTATGCAGGCACATCTCAGACAACATCCCCAGCACACCTGCAGATACAATAAAGTCAATCCTGGACTTTCTTTTCAGTAATACTCCGCATCTGAAGGACTCAAAGCCCAATTCTGAAAACCAGAAGAATCCTGACCACAGGTGTTTGACAAACGACAGCTTTCTAGCTTATTATCAAATGGTCTCACCTGGCTTGTATTTGCGATTCTTGTCCCTGCAGTACAACGTAGTGTTTGGAAAGGAAGCAGTGCTGTGTGTCTCTGTAAAAGATGCCTGACGCCGAGTAACATCATGAAGGGAGGTGTTGTTCTTGGATGGAGAGGCACTGGGGCAGTCTTTGCATATGTAGCCGTTCTGTGCTGTAGAGGTCTGTGTTTTGGCCTCCACTGTGCTGTGGTGTGCAATGATTGTCTGATCTGAAATTAAAATCGAATAAATGCAGCCCCAAAATTTAACATTTTATACATAAAAATAAATATAGAAACAAATAACTTACCCTTAATATCACAGTCTTCATCCAAACCTAATATATAAAAAAACAAACATGCTTCAGATGTAAATCAATATAATACATAGAGCAGGGGTCATCAAGTTCAGTCCTGGAGGGCCGGTGTCCTGCAGAGTTTAGCGCCAACCCTAATCAAACACACCTGAAGCAGCTAATCAAGGTCTTATTAGGTATACTCCACTTCCAGGCAGGTGTGTTGAGGAAAGCTGGAGCAAAACTCCGCAGGACACCGAGTTTGATGATCACTGACATAGGGTATCATATGACAATCATGAAGGTCTGCTGGCACTGACCCCAGAAGCTGTCAACTAGGGTGTGTTCCTGTATGGAGGACTCATCTAAGAAAGAGGACAGCAGAGAGGCATTGCTGGGTGCACAGCTGTTCAGTGTGGTGTTATGGGCTTGCAGGACTGACGTTGAGGCAGACCTCGGAGTTTGAACAACCTGTGGTGTCCCTGAAACCGAGTGATGAGCTCTTCTGCTCTTCAGTGTCCTGCAAGACAAAGAGACCCAATAAGGGAAGAGAGCACAAAAAACAGAACCAAAATATTGGATGAAAAAATGGGACGTTTACCTGCTTACCCCCAGGGCATCCAAGATTTAGGTGACTTTGCTTCATCAGTAAAACACACGCAAGGATTTTTTACTGGCACTGTTGCAGTCTGCCAGTCACATAATGGCAGTCAATAGGCACGGCTTTAGTATTATTAAAAAAAAAACAAAAAAAACACAGATTTGAGAGTTTACATTACACATTTGATAAAACTTTATAAATACTGGTCAGTTTCTTGCACGGACCATTCGTTTTGTGTCTTTAGACCAGTATCGTCATGAGCAGCAGGGTTTCATTTGTTTTTCTCTTTACTTTCAGAGTTGTGGGTCCCATTGACTGCCACTGTATGACTGACAGACTGCAATGGTTGTCAAACAGTTAGAAATCTATGTTTGGGTTTTACTACAGAAGCAAAAAAGTCCCATACAATTTGGTTGCCCCTGTGGTAAAAAAACCTTTTTTTTAAGCAAGTGACAAAGGTGAAATACACTACACAACTTTACCCCAATCTTGAACACAGTTAAAGAAAAGTGAAAGAATGTGGCTAACCAGACAGCTGTTGGTCCAGACTGACTTCCATAGCATTTTTTTTGTCCTTTTCTTGGAACTCAATAAGAACCAGCAACTGGTTACCCACATTTTTCCAAATGTCTTAGGTGTTCAGCAAAAACAAACTCAAACAGTTTTGAAACAACTTTAGGGTGTGTAAATAACATTCATTTCCAAGCAAATTATCCCTTTAAATAATGCGGGTACAAGGACCTCTAGTGGACACAAAGTAGCTGCATCTGTGTGTGGCTAATTCTGCAACTGCATTAGATTCAAAAGGTTAGTTCACCCAAAAATGAAAATGTAATTAATTATTCACCCTCACGTTGTTTCAAACCCTTAAGACCCTTGTTCATCTTCGGAAGACAAACTAAGATATTTTTTAAGAGATCAGAGAACAATCAGCTTTGAGACACTAGGAGAATACTTTTTTTTTTGTCAAATACGTTGTAATGCACTCTGTTTCTTTGCGCAAAAAAAAAACAAAAACAAAACTTCTTGTAGCATGGCAAAACTAAAGTTGTTCCACTGATGTCACATGGACAGTTTTACTGGTGTTTTTAGTATATTTAAGTATAGTAGGTTGAAGATAAACAAAGGTCTTATGTGTTTGGAATGACATGAGGGTGAGTAATTAATGAAAGAATTTTTATTTTTGGGTGAACTATCCCTTTAAGTTACTTGGTCACTGAAATCATAAAACAGAATACATATAAATTGTAGCTTTTCTTTGCATCTTCAACACTAAATCATTTTTTTGTCATATGTTCGTTTATGCCAACATTTAAGGTCACACAAAAATTCCTATTCTATTTCTGATAAATGAGTCCCTGGTGATTTTGACAAACTTCACTCACTGGTCACGGCTGAAAGAGGTGCTGTGGTGAAGAGACGAGTCGAGCAAACTGTCATCTCCATAGTTACTTATGCTGGTGTGCAGTCGGAGACTGCGTCTGGACATCCTGGGTGACTTGTAGACCGGTCCAAACCTCAGCTCCTTCTCTATGTCCTGTGCTGAAGAGGAGTAGCTGGAACTGATGGAGTCAGAGAAAAAACACCAATTAAGACTAATTAGGATCAGCTACCATAAAAGAGATTAACAATTAAACCAAATAGCACAGCAGGTGTCCATAAACTGCCCAAGAATCATAAAAGTGATTTAAAATATCTTCTAAACTCCAACTAAGTATTTTACCTGAAAAGGGTGCAGTACTATAACTGAGTAAATGTTTAAAGTCAGATCCTAATTAAAAAAAAAAAATCCCTGCACTACAGGCTTTGTGTAGCTTTGGAAACAGACAGAAGGGAGAGCCTCACTGTTAACCACTTCATCAGCAAACACGGTTAATCTTTAAACCAGGCCCAAAAAAAATAAAATAAAAATAAAAATGTCCTGGTAGATTATTTAGGGGCACGTAGAACCACTTGTATTCATAACATGAATATAGTGATGTTTGCCTTAGAATAAGCCAGACAAAAATAAAAAGATAAACACTCCCTAAGCAAAGACCAACCTCCACAATAGAGAAAACAAACTCCTATCCCAAACACTCAACCTCACCAAAAAAAAAGTAATCAAAGCAATGAAGCACATGAAACAATGGGTCTGGTCATTTTCCATTAACTGCGCCCAGCCGCCATTTCTAAACACAAGCCAATGGACAGAAACAACTGCCATCTCTCTAGGAATGATCCCAGCATTCACATCTGTGAACTTTGTCACACGGTCAGGACTCAAGCAAGCAGAGCGGCTCCAAAGGACATTCATACAGCAGCTGCTGAGCAGAACAAATGCTAAACTGTAACCTGACAATGTATAATTAACATCAGCTTCCCGATGTTAAAGAACCGGCCTGAAATCGATAACAAGAACAGCACTAGCATTCAAGCTAACGTTCCTGCAACACACTAAACACAGAAAAATAACAAACAAACAGGTGTAATACACACAGCACCGTCCAGCCCCAACTTTCCAGATCCCATGTGTCGTCACTGGTCATCCCATGGAACAATCACATTACTGCACACTCACGCTCCCATAAACACAAGGAGCTCTAGAGGGATCAGGCGAATTAAGAAGGCTTGCTCTACTTCCTCTGTACAGCTCCCGTATACGTGACATGTGAGCCACTAAACGTTCCTCGTCCCTCCCCCATTGTCCCCAGGATCGCTATCTATCCATTTTAAATGCGCTTCACTGCACTTTGAACATGGAATGAATTGCATTTGTAAAAGTGCTTAAAAAAAAAAAAAAGTTCCGCTCAGTATTCACCCTGTATTAATCTCTGGTGATCCAATCACATGTGATCAGCTGAGATGCATCACAGTAACATGCAGAAATGAATAGTGCTCTGCTAATCAAAGGTCTGCAAGTGTCTGATTTAATGGATCCGTTTTTATGCCTCATTTACTGAATTTATGAAATTATGAATTTCAGAATGCTTTATTATTGCGAATCTTGGTAAGAATGCTTTGAAAATTATCTACATTTCTTAAATAACCTCTGAATATGTGAGATGGGTGATTCAGTAGCCCACGTATAAAGAACAATAACAACAAAGTGCAGTAACCGTAAAACCAAACCAGTGCATTAATAAAGCCATAAGAAATTAAAGTGCCCCTATTATGATTTTTCAAACATGATCGTTCATGCAGTGTGTCATGTAGCTGTATGTGAACATAAACTATCTGCAAAGTTGTGACGCT
>JAUCMU010000021.1:2256230-2270144 GCA_032275025.1 Enteromius treurensis | reverse complement strand
ACTCTCTTTCATTCTCAGGTCAAATTCTAGGGTTGTAAATGGACCTGTAAAACCGTTTCTGGCCATTTTTTCCCCTTACCTAAGCTATATACCTCAGAGAACAATTTAAAATATTCTCTCAATGCATCCTATGGCACCTTTAAATGAAGCATTTCAGAAAGCGTTGACGAGTCTTAACTTTCACAAAGAACATTTTTTTAGGGTTTGAGTCTTTGCAACTTTTTGGATCTTATATATGCACGAACACTTCCGATACAGAGGAAAAACTTGCAATTGCATCATATGACCCCTTTTATAAAAGCCCTCTGATATTATAAACAATCACGGTTTGAAATGAACACCAGATGCAGGTGAAAAATCAACAGTGGCAGGTTACACACATCAAATCATCAGCCAATTTGGCAGGTTATGAGTCATGAATTATGTCCTCCAACCATAAGCCTCCAACACTAGCAAATCCAAAAATGTCTTTAAAAGTTCAAACACATTGCTCATTTGTATGCATGCACATACACAAGCTAAAAGCTCCACTCATCTTCAGTCGGTCATAAAACTGACGTTCAGCGATAAAATCACGTTTAATAATAAATACATTTAAATATAAGATGTTGTTTTGATAATCTGGATTATTTCTGGAATTCTGAAAGGTTGGCTATTTGAAGCTGAAGTGGCTGATAAATATTCAAATCAGATTATTCACTGACCGTGTGATAGTGGAGTAACAGGATGCTACCGGTAATATCCGGTTCACCAGCTCTTTGATGGACATGTCGAGGGAAGGATCCACTATGAACGAACGGCTCTGTCTGCCGAGCACAGGCTGAGCCGTGATGTCTCTCCCATCCACTCCAATCAGCACGTACAGCAGGTCCTCCACCAGAGCTTGTTCCTGTGCAGCCAGCGGCATCGTACCTGAAAAGACGCATGTTAAATTGACCATCAAATCAAAGCTAACCTCTTTATTTATTTAAGTAATTTTACAGTGTTTAATATAAATGACTTGTCATGCAAATCTACTGAATATGCATAAAGTATTTGTGTTTTTTCATCACCCCTCATCAAATTGAATAACTAGGTTTACCTCTTAAATAATTCCCTACTTATCAAACTCTCTGATTTTGGGAAGCCGTGTCACATACCAATAGCCACCACGGGATCTCCCACAGGAGTAGGGCTAGTAATGAAATCCCCGATCAGCGAAGGCCGGTCATACACCCAGTTTGGAAACACAGGGTTCGGCTGAGTAGGGTTCTTCTTGTTATGTCGGTCTCTCAGCATTTTACGGATGACCTCAGAAGACTGTAAGGGAAAAGCATTGCAAACTCATGCATCATGTTTATTAATGAAAGCAAAAAATAACAGTGTGCACTGTGTTCCCAATGATTACGCAAGTGGCATTTTTAGTAGGATTTCAGTGAAAAACATTCAGATTCTAGGTTTTTTTTCCTGCCAAAAAAGTGCATTTGCTCATATCTTTTAAGATAACTATTATCAATCTCAGATTGGTTGGTTAAATATTATTCCAGGTCTTCATATGTAAACGAAACACCTCTAGAGGTTGCTTCACATTTTTAGGCAAGTCACAGTTCTCATGAAATATAGTGAGGAAGAAAGATCTTTCTGGAGATGAAAAGCATAAAAGTCTTGCATAAGGCACTGAAGGATCTAAAGATTCTTCGTAGCATTATGTGTGTGTTGTTCATGAAGGCAACCACACTTCTGTGTTGTGTTGTTTTACTTTCTTTCTATTCATGTATGTTATTCATTCTTATATGATAGATTTTGTATTCAATTTAATCATTAATCATTTATATACTCATTCTATTGATTCATTTATGGAGTGAATCTGGCATAAAATAAATAAATAAATAAATACATTTTAAAAATCTTTTTTTGATTGTAATATTTAGGAAAATTTAAGTGTAAAAGGTTTTCATTATCACATAAGCTCATCGCAGAGGGACAAACAGTGCTGTGTGCAAAGGAAAGCATTCCACTCACAACAAGGCTGTTCCTAGTGCACTAGTTGTCTTTCTTTGTACTAACTGCCTAGCAACCATGGATGCAAATGCAATGTTGCTATATATATATTTAAATGTTGCATTTCATACTGATGCTGATCAACGTGCACTGTCCCTACTAAATAAACAAACAGATTAATATCACGGTTTCCTCACACTACCTGGGGCACATTGGAGCTGGCTGTGACATTTCCCAGCTTTTTCCGCAATTCCTCCAGTTCTTGCATGGACATTTTGCCACTGCTTGCAGGAATGCTGTACGATGTGGTGGTGCTGGATGCTGCGTTTGCCGACATTTCCGATCTCTCCTTCGCATTCTGCTGCAGGAATTTCAAAGTCTGGAAAACACAAGCAGAAAGAAAAAATGAAGACACTGACAAACGTATGGGTTTAGAGGGAAATGATGTGAACATGTTGAAAAGCTACCTCCTTGTCCTCAGTGAGTTTGGACAGCAGGTAGACCAGCGGATCGAGGTTACGAGCATTCTTTGACTTCAATTCGTCATATTTCCTTAAGAAGTCTTCAGGTGTTTTGGAGTGTTCTGCCATTTTTACCTGCAAGGCATGGCAAATTAGCCTATTGCGTTCACAAAACATGTGAGAGAAGATCATTCATACTCATAATTGATGTTCACCTTGGCACTGTGTGCGGATACTGTGGTGGTCACGTAAGCGGTCCTGTTCTTCTGCAGTAAATCAATATAAACCTCAGCACCATCTCCTCCTCGGACATTAAGAAGCCCGAGAAGTTCATTAACATCATGATGAATCCTGAATTCACTCATGACTTCAGATGAAAACAGAAGCTGAAAACAGAAAGCGCCGCCAATGAGAAACGAGTGCAGGCTTCATGAATAACGTTTGGTAGTGAACATCAGCTAATGTTACACACACGGCACTACATCTAGATCAATGAATTTACAGACAGATGAACGCCAAAACCATGAATATTTAGTAGTTACGTTAGCTAGACCCAGGTAACAATTAGTAAACGGGGGTTTGTTATTATTTATGCTGTCCACCACCGGCCAATTTGCGTTAACATAATGCGTGAAACATTAATGCTTATTTTACCTATATATAGGTATATATCGTATATGTTATTTTACCTAGTAGAAGTCTAATTGTTCCGTCTGAATAACACGTGCAGCAACTGTTGATAAAAGACTAGGGTAACTGACAACACCACAATAATAGGAAGTCAGAAACTGTACATTTGTAAATGTCCGCCAAAAGGCGTATTTTTCAAAATAAAAGTCTTTCCTTCTAACCGTCCTACTCCCGCTATATAAATGTGAACCAGGACTATATACGAGTGTATTTAAATTGAGGTTAATAGTGCATAATCTAAAAAAAAGGAATAAATACGATTTTAATTTTAATTGATTGATTCTTTTTTTAGGATAGGACTAAAATAATCTGGAATACGAGGGAGGGAAATAATCAATGTATTGAAAAATTCAAAAAAGTTGTCCAAATAAAGTTCTTAGCAATGCATATTTCTAATCAAAAAAAAGATTTGATATGTTTATGGTAGGAAATAAAAATAATCTCTTCATGTAGCATGGCCTTTAGGGTAATTGATATGACTTAAAATTAATTAATTAAATAATTAAACGATTAATAATAATTATTTTGTTTTGTTGGCTACAAATATTTTACAAATGTTTGTATTACTGATGTATGTATATATTGAAAAGCAGAAAATGATTCCCATTCAAACCCGTATAATCAGTATAACACATTTTTCTGGACAATTTGAGTTGGCTGTAAATAGAACCCTGTGATTATCTCGAGATGTAGGTGAAAATCGCACGGCATCTTGTCTATTGGTCTCTATCAAATGAAAAATGTACCCATCAGAAACAGATCCAGATGATTTTGTCTCTCTGGCCTTCCAGACAACCCCAGTTTACACTCTGGTGTTGTTCAAGAGGGCGCAGATGTTCCAAGCCGGAAGATTACTCATGTCAGTGATTCTCCTCTAACTCCCAGCATTTGCAGTAGCTCAGCACAGCTTGCCAGGATGATAAACACAATAAATGACTCACCACTGAAGGTATTGCCTTGTGAAAAAACCAAGTGCCATCTCACCAATCTAATCCAAATATCTGGTGGCGCTTTCAAATGTAAGAATAAAGTGCGAAAGAAACTGGCGGTAAATAAAAAATAGAGAGGGTGGCGTTTTCAAGCCACAAAAAATCTTGAAACTGTCAGTGGATGGTGAAAGAACTAAAGTGCTGCTGTTGGTTTATGGTTTGAGGTCACTAGTCTAGGGAATGAGACCATCTGCAGAGATGAAACCTGATCACTCAAGACTTATAAAACAGGAAACAGCAGAAACAACTGATGCCATTTAATTTTACATGACCCTCTTCACTGCACTTAGACGGTGCTGCTCTTTAGAATCCTGGTTTAATAGAATGAGACTCCTACACTGCTTGACATGCAGGTATAATGAGGTTTTTGACATTGTGTAAAGATGCATGACAAATTTGCTTTTGGCAAACATGAACTCTCTCTCTTTTTTTAATGCATCACACATCATTCACCCCAATTCATGATCTTATACTTTCATTACAAGTTGCACAAGAATTGCATTGGCGACATGATTGTGTCACTGGACTGATTTTTGGTCAAATGTTATGCTACATTAGTTAATGTTTGCTTTGACATCTTTAATTTAGCAACAAACTGATTTGAAACACACATATGATATTATTTGCTATTGAATTATATTATCATTGCATATTAAAATGATCTGTTTTGAAACATTGTTATATAGAAACTAAGGAAATATTTATACTCTTAAACCAAACAGTATACTATCAACTTCCATAGTTTGGTTACCAACATTCTTTGTTCAGCTTATTCTTTCTAAAAAACAAAGGATGAGTATGCTTAAAGGGTGGGTGAGTAAATAAAAAACTATCCCTCTAATGATATGGAGATTAAATAAGAAGAAACAATCTTGTTATGGTTATGAATACTCAGTTGGTTTATCATTGTGCTCATCTTGATTAATTCTCCCTCAGTCTGATTGTCATTCATGTAGACCTTCATTATACTTCACTAAATCAATAATGTGCTTTGCATATCAGGAAAGAAATTTGCTTTGTTAAACTCTGTGTCATTTTAGGCAGAGTTTCCTGTTTATGTTTGATAATAAAATGATTAAAAACACGCAAATATTTTTTCTGCATTTAGTTGTTAAAAGTGTTGAACAGCACTTTATAGATATGTTCTATCTAAGTTACAATACTGTCTTCTAGCACTGGCGAGAGACTGTCATTTTTCTCTCAAAATGTAATGTTAGATCAATTTCTACAACAGACATTGATATGAGCCAAGATGCCAGCCTTTCATGTGCAATTTGCCCGTGAAATTGTGGTAAATCACCTTTCTGACACTAACCTCTAAAACCAAATTGTCAATATGTGCAATAAACTGCAGATATAGAGAGCTTCCTATTATAAAGTTTCTAAGGTGCGATTGCTTTTCGAAGATGTTTTAGTCTGAAAAACTTTCTTATTGAAGTCTGAAAAAGTTTTTCTTATTATCAACAATTATCAGGGTTTTTTTGAGTAATAAAACATGAAGTATCACAAACAATAAATCATAATTTTACAATATTTACATTTGTGCATGCTTATGCATTTTCACGTTATTATATATTTTAATATTGATTTATTATAAATGACATAACTAAACAGTTAATTACCATTTTTAAAAAATGTAATTGTTCAATTTTAGTTTTTTACTTTACCTAATTCATTAATAAAAGTTACTAAATTGAAACTTGAAAACATTTATTTTTTAAATCAATTTTTAAAAAGAGGGGCAAAATGTACTGTGTTAAGAAAATGTAAAAATGTCTTTTTACCGTAGTCTCTCGTGTATCTATATGCAGTGAATGATGCTCATAGCATAAATGTTTTGTTAGGAAAATTGTCTCAAACAAGTGTAAGGAAGTCCTTTAGACTGATAAAAGCACTATTGGTCAAGTATGTCACTTATTACTAATAAGAGCAGAACATCATAAGACAGCAAATTGAAACATCCTACGAACATATTCCCTGTGTCCATTAAAATGCAATGAGCCTTTTGAGTATGGGACAAACTGCACAGCTGCAGTGCGTTTAGATCAGGCATTGCTCTGTGATGTAGTTAAAGGAACAAATACGTGGGGTATTTGTTGCGTCAGATGTGTTGAAAATGACCAAATGAATGTGCTTGCAAGACGGTGACGCTCAAATCACATCTAGTGTCTGATATGATGAGCAAATAGTCATTCGTTTTCGTATTAGTCATGCTGTAGGTTGGAGCTGACATGTCAGCATGATGTGAATGAGTGAATTAAAACACTTTGACAGCAGGCCTGTTATGTAAGTCTGTTCATCAGTGCTGCTCGTTGGATTGGAACACTATGTGTCAGAGTTGACGAAATTATTAGGCTTTCTCACCCCCGATTCAAAAATATTAACAGTTGCCAAGGCAATTAAGGCAAATATTCATAATATAGGCCTACCATAACACATCATAATGGCTATAAGGTGGCCTCGAGTGGCTTATTGCTTTTATAAACGCCGACAACAGCGATTTGATAAAAGACACTAATGTTCAATAGATAATTACATTTATTCATAATGAACAAATCTTCTGTCAAAAGATATAGCTCATCAGGCTCCAACTGGAGCTTTTTATAGCAACGTCTTCGAACATGACTAATGCTATCAGATTTTATAACAAAACTATTTCTTTTATAATATGATTTTACATTTTAAATGTGCTGGAAATGTCATACTGCAGTTTACTGGCCTGATTTGATGACCTAAGATTGTTTCAGCCTTATTAAACTGTTAACTGATTCAATAACAAAGCCAGTTCATTTAGATGCTACCACTAACTGCTATGTATAAGCATCAGTGTGTTACTCTGAAAATGTATTATGAATCAATATGGATGGGTAGATGACATCTGGAGGACTATATGTGCACATGACAGAAAATATATTTATTTTATATGTTTTTTTTTATTAATTTTTTTTATACATCTCTACATTTGGTTAGTAACGCAGACAGATGTGACAAAGACAAAATATAAAAAGATATTAGTGTGTGTTTGAGAGAGAGAGAGAGAGAGAGAGAGAGAGAGGGAGAGAGGGAGAGAGCGAGTATGCATGTGCGTGTGAGTCAATAATTCTTCCTGTGTAGTGTCTGTTTGCCTTTAATGGAGGTGTGGAGGAGTAATACACACTCACACAGATACATACACACATTTTCTAAATGAGGACTTTTCATTTACTGCAGTCATATTCTTTATAACTTTAATAGTCATTATTAAGCAGCTGACAAATACAGCCTTGTTCTTGATTTATAAGCATATCTTAATGTACAAAGGAGATTTAAATGGTCAGTTATCTTCTTAACAGAAAAAATAAACAAACACAACACATTTCATTTATCAAGTGTGCAGTTGTACAATTACATTTTTACATCTAACGTGTTCTGTATCCCTCTGTGCTGTGTTTGTGTAACTTTGCTGTTTAGAATATAAATGAGTCTTTAAATCTGCTTCATAAATGCTTTACAAGGTATAAATAGCCCTCACTTTAGATGAGCTCACAAAAACAGACATCTGGCAACTACTAAATGCTTTATAACTACCTGAGTTAATCATGAATTACAGCAGGAACATGTGTTAATAACGTATTTATTAAAACACTGAGCAACTATTATCATGTGTCTAAAAAATTATATTAATGTAAATTTAAATAATTTATTAATCATTTACTTAGACTTTCTAAATTTTCTTAATAAACACTGACAACTCCTAAATAACAGTTTTTTATATAACGTAACAATTAAAAAAAATGACAAACTGATCATTAATAAAGTATGAAAATACAATTATTAAACATTATATATATGCGCAAGAACAAGGCATTTATAGATGCTCTTGTAAACTGTTTATGCATGATAATGTTGGAACAATGGTTTATAAATTATGAAATTAATGCTTAGTAATACTTAACTAATCATTCATAGTGTGTAGTTAAGTGTTACCGAAATAGATATTTTGTGCATATTTACAGCACAAACAAACAAAAACAAATCAATCACTGAATCATGATTGATCATTAGGAATGAATATTTATATATTGAATATACTGTGTGTGTGTGTATGTGTGTGTGTGTGTGTGTGTGTGTGTATTTATATATACACAATCACACATCTATTGATATTTCTGTAGACAGAGCTATGAGACATATGGATAGATCTATTGATGCACTACACTGAATATTTTAATTACACGCGTCATAAATGAGATTTAACAAGTTATGGAATATTTGAGTTTTTTCTTCAGTGAATCATTGCTCTTTTATCCTATTGCTGAGGGTGGGGGCGTTATGGAGATACTCAAGAAGCGGGTGGTCAGATGAAATGGCACACAGAGGAAACATGAACACCTCGAGCCTTTCCAGCACATTCGGACGCTATTTCACAAACAACTTTTCTGTTTGGGAGCTTTTCCAGAAGAACTGGACCACGCGGGATTTGACGCCTTTCTCCATCGACTTTCTGTTTGCAGGTCATGAACCGGACACTATAGTTTTAATGGTGATGTATGTGATCTCTTTTGTGACCGGACTGGTAGGGAATATCATGGCTCTGTGGGTCCTGACGCGCCGGAGGAATCGCTTGTCTGGAGCTTCAGCCACCAGGAGACTCCTGGTCAACCTGGCGGTGTGCGACATGATGGTGGTGTGCGTCTGCATGCCGGTGAACTTAGGACATCAGGTGTATAACGCCTGGGTGTTTGGAGGCTTTCTGTGTCGGGCTGTGCCGTTCGTTCAGGCGGTGTCAGTCTCCGCAAGCGTTCTGAGTCTGGCCGTGATCAGTCTGAACAGATACTACAGCGTCCACAGTCCTCTGCACGCCAGGTCTTTCTTCACGGCCAGAAGAATGATATGCATGATAGCTGTGGTGTGGGTCGTGTCTTCTGCTTTATGTTTGCCGTTATTATTCATGAACACAACTAAGACTCTTTCCCTTCTAGACGGGCTGCACACCGTGACCGTGTGCGTGGAAAGCTGGTCTAAAGTCAAACTGCGCCAGGGTTACAACTTTTTACTCTTCTGCGCGTTGTATGGATTCCCTGTGGTCTTTAATCTAATCATTTGCTGTCTGACCGGTTGGAAACTGAGTAGAGGGGGCACTGCATCAATTTCAGACCCCAACCAACTCGCTCTGACCTCCTCTTCGACATCGCGCCTGAAAACGCGCAAGAGGATCGCCAAAATGGTCTTCGCGCTCGTGCTGCTCTTCACCTTCTCCTGGCTGCCACTTTACGCCGTGGACATCTGGATCGATTCCAACATCCCCAGCTCTCCTGACAGAAACGACGAGCTGAGCAACGTTGAGCATCATTGGATTCTCCAGAGCAGACCCTTTGCGCAATGGCTGGGTCTCACCAACTCGTCCCTCAATCCCCTCTGCTACTGCTTTGTTGGAAACTTGTACAGATCGGCCAAAAGATTCAGAGAAAGCTACAGAGAAAAGATGTCTTCGGTCTTGAGCCTGACCAATAAATCTTCAATTACAAATTCCGCGTCTAAAATCCACGTGCGCAACTCTGGCTCGTCCAGGAGATTTGCGTCGGAAACAAGGAGCTACAATGGTTTCAAACTGACCAGAAGTAAAAGCGTGTCTTCGACGACCGTGTGTGAGAGTATTTGACTTGTGGAGCACGAGAATGTACAGACACAAGCGGAAATATTAATAGGGCGATGCTTTATAAATAACTTTCATTGATAATTCATTATCAAACATCATATGCTGCTTAATAGAGTACATTTCAGTCTAAATATATATATTTTTAAAGTTTAACAATAACACTGTGCTTCTATTTATTATTTGCCTTTATATATATATATATATATATATATATATAATTAATTAAAGACATTTTTCATTATAAATAATTCCAACATTGAATTTGAAGAGTATTTGGCACGTAAGTAGTTGATGGATAAAAACTGGACTATTTGATATGGTAAGACAGTAATATACATATATATAAACTTAACACACAAATAACATGAGAAAAATGTATCTTCATTCTTAGAGTTACAAATTGCATGAGAGAGGTTTATCTTTATTATTATTATAATTATTTACGTTTTTCTGTCACACCATAGGACACATTAATACGTCAACTACCAATGTCTCCTTTTTCCCAGTGTTGGCTTAGACTCACAATGCATAATGTTATATTGTTAATAAATATTTTAAAAAGTTATCAATGTTATTATTAAATATTAATGTAAATATATATATATATATTTATCTTGGCTGTTTAATTGTTTTCTTTTGTTATTAGTTTCAGTTAAATAAATGAACGACTTGTTCTGAAATCAGTCCATATATGAGTGGAAAGTGTGGTCCGATTTACGGGGACAAACCCAGAGCGTGTGCCTCAAGTCGAGATTAATTGTACCGCTGAGAGGCTTTAGCCCTGACGTGTGGTTGTCTGTTATTCCCACCATCTCCTCCCCGGCAGAAATCTGAAGAGCTCTAAATAATAAATATTCCTACTGCTATACATGACTGTATCACCGAAGTTATATTTTAATGAAAAATCAGAGTTGCATAAAAAAACATAATGCTTTTGGTTCCAGTGTTTGCTGTCACTCAAGAAAAATGACTCGGTTGGAGATTAATTTATTTATGCAAGGTCATTTCCTCATGCTACAAGTGAGACAAATACAGATGATAATTAGTTGTCATTAAGATTGAGCACAGATGTGCACTCTCTCAGTGAATAGCAACCCTGGCTGTAATTTTGACAAACGCATCACCTCAAAATTAATTTCCCATTAATCCCGACAAATAGCATTCTAAGATTATACTCAAGTGCAAAAGATTTTCTGTGATCTGTGCAAGCATGCTGGCTGTATTTCAGAAGCTATAATTATGCCAGCTTCGCTTCATTAACTGAAAATTGACTGCATAATTTGCTTAGAAATGACTTGAGATACATCAACAGCATAGAGATACATTGCAAATGAGTGCTGATTATTGTAAATTTGACATTATCATCACTTCAGATGCTCAAACTATTTTAAATACCCTGACAAGCTGTGTAATGCTCTGCATTTGACTCATTTTACTGAGATAAACAGTATTTAATCAGTAGTGTTGCCACCAGCTAAAAATATGCACACACTGATAACATAATAGATGTAATAGAATAACATACAGTATATAAATGTTTAACAATGTATTGTCCCATTTTTGATAAAACTCATTCGAAGCACAGCAAAACTAGCTCTATTTTTGCAAATATATCACAGCTTTTTTCTCCCACAAGCCTACTGAATAGCCCTAATGCATTATCAAAATTTACATTTTTTACTGTTTATAGCAGGGAAAATAGAGTGACTAAGGACTCTATTTTGCTTTAAAAGATCTCAAGAGTGTCCTTTGATTACATTTATTTAAACTGAATGTCTAGCACAAATGGGCTCCTGTCAGTCATTGAAAACAAATGAGTGCCAGAAATGGATGTAGTGCCTCTGTTAATAACCTCGGAAAGCTTGTGCCATCAGCAATTCAATCTGGCTTCAAAACAAACCATCATTTGATGTGGCTTTAAAAGCGAAATTCAAAGTCTTATATTAAAACGATTACTGCAGATTAATAATTCACACCTGATAGTGAATACAGGCCATTGAATATTTTTGGCCATTCATGTTCATAGACGGTCTATGAAGGATCCAAACTGCAATAACCGGAGTCATTGTTATTCAGTGTGGGTGTTCATTGCTGCCACATTCTGCTTTGTATTTTGAGGACGGAGGAGAAACCTGTGAGCGTACTCAATAAATGATAGTTTGCTTTTCCGTCAGACTTTGGCTGCAGTTACTCGCTCTTGCTCATCTGGACATCTAAAGCTATTCATCTGTAAAACAAAAAATAGGCTTCTTACCTTATATCTCTTCAGTCCAGCTGCTGGGTCTAATTGAATGTGTCAGTCCACCCAGTGGGTTCTCTTCAAAAGCTTCTTTTTTTATATTCGATCAGTTTAATTGTCTATCTAATGGAATGAAGTGGTTTGTAGGAAAGGTTCTGTTTGAAGTCTTCAAAAACAACATAAAAGGCTTTTGAGCCCTCCTTATTTCTTCTGCCATTAATGAATATAGCAACCAGCTAAAGGGCAAAAAGGGTACATCGACACTAAAGGAATAGTTCCCACAAAAATGAATATTTGCTGGAGCTTTATTTTACCCTCCGGCTACAGCCTTTTGTACTACAGCGGTTGCTCTTCAATCTCCAATATCTTGTGAAGTGAAAAACAACACCTCTGGTTAAAATCAATAGTCCGTATTTCTGCATCCAGTGAAAAAGTCCATCCACTGTTGTCCTGTCACATCAAAATCCAGCAACATATTTGTTTAGAACTCCTTTGGACTGTTTATGCTCGGATCCAGCTGTCCCGGTCTTGGAGGTGAAGATGCTGGATGTGGAGGTCTTGGGCTGGTGTGGGTACACGTGGTCTGGGGTTGTGAGACCGGTTGGATGTGCTTCCAAATTCTCTGAAACACCTTTGGGGATGGTTTATGGTAGTGAAATGACAGCCCAGTCTCATGGCAATTCATATTTTATAAGGTAGCTAATTCGTACAACCTCACTCACACACATTTTTGCTAAATCATATATATTTTATGAGTTGCCAATTTGTATGAAAGACCTACACCTTAGCATGAATTTGCCACCTCATATGAATGCAATATGAATTTGGTCATTAGACTGTGTAGGAAATGAACATTCAGTTGATGGGCAACAGCACTGGTGGATATTCCTGCAGTCAGCATGCCAATTGCACACTCCCTCAAAACTTGTAACACCTGTGGCATTGTGCTGTGTGATAAAACTTCACATTTTCGAGTAACCCTTTATTGTGGCCAGCATAAGACACACCTGTGCAATAATCATGCTGTCTAATCAGCATCTTGATATGCCATACCTGTAAGGTGGATGAATTATCAAAGGAAAAGTGCTTGCAAACACAGATTTAGACAGATTTGTGAACAATATTTGAGAGAAGTAGGCCTTTTGTGTACATAGAAAAAGTCTTAGATCTTTGAGTTCAGCTCATGAAAAATAGGGGCAAAAACAAAAGTGTTGCATTTATAATTTTGTATATATATATTTATATATATATACTGTATATATTACAGAATTTTAAGCAACCAAAATTGTGTGGAGAGAAATAATAAAAGAAGTTTGTTTTCATGTTACAAATGTGAATATAAAAGTGATGTGGTATAAAAAAAAATATGCTAATATATACAACAATATATTATATTTGAGAAAAAAACTCATGAGAATTCATGCAAGCATTTTCACCCGTGAAAGGATCTTTTCAAGGAGTCCTTTAGCAGCCCAAGATCAAGGGGCTTTTACTCTAAATAATATCCTTTCATGTATTACGCATTGTTGATTTAAAGGCCATACAAAAACTGCAGTCTAACGTCTTAAAATATCTATGATATTTTCTGGGACTCTCATCAGCTATGAATCTGCCACAAGTAAAAAAGTAATTAATTGCTAACGTCCCATTTTATTGCATGCAGTGACTTTTTTAAAGGGGTCATACAGTGGTACATGCACTTTTTCAAGGTGTTTGGACTGAAATGTTGGGAGTGTGTGTACACAACCACCCTACAATGATAAAGATCCACAAGTATTTTTTGTTGCCCCTTCTGAAATCAAACCATTCTCAAATGCATGTCGGCGTGGCGTCACACCCACAGAGGCCACTCCCACAATAGTTGATTGACAGCAGCGTGTCACACAGACTGAACTGGTGTCTTACCTCAGCCCCGCC
>JAUCMU010000021.1:2244816-2256130 GCA_032275025.1 Enteromius treurensis | reverse complement strand
TTTAAAGGGGAAGTACACAGAACAGAGTGATTTCTAAAGAGCTGTTTATGACAGGGGAAAATGAGCGTTTTTAAAACCATCTTTGAGAATTTTTTTAAGCAATCTATATTACAAACTTTCCATTAAGATCCTAAAGAATCATATTAGCTCGTTGTCTTTGTATGACCCCTTTAAGGATCGGTTTCAGAACACAATGATAGAAGGCTGTTTATAAAAATGTGGTGGTGTTTTTTGCTGTCATTTGCTGTCAGCGCTTGTCTGTTTCAATACCAAAGCTATATTCACAACAGCCTGTATTTTGATCTCTCAGTCCTCATTTCCCCATTTTAAAAGTCACAGTGTTTCCTCTATTTTATCATTTATTTTCGTTTCGTTGGTTTATCCAGGATAATTGCACAGCCTTATTACAACAATCATAATTGGAAACGCTGTCTAAAAAGGGGACTTAAGCGTAATTAAGTGCAAAAAAGAGTGCATAGTTTATAATAATTTAACCTGAGAGTTGCAATCAGCCATAACAGAGCAGGAGTCGCTTTAAAAGAGCTGCACAGAAGCAGGAGAATGAGGTTTACGACACAACGGAGTGAATTTGCATATAAATGTTGAGTTTAATAGTAAAAGTCAGGCACTTTAACATAATTGCGCATGATTATTTTGTGCAATGTTTATTCAATTTTACAGTGATTATGTTATTATGCCTTTGCCGGCTGAATATATTACAAGTAAGCTTTAGTTTTGACCTGAATACTTCACTTCTTTTTAGACTTTCACAAAGTTTATTTTGCCAAGAAATTAATTCCCAGAAATATACTGAGCTCCAGTCCCACTGAAATGCTTTTAAATACAAATGAATGATTCTTTCATCGGTGCAATAATTTCTTCCGCGCTCTAATTTTGGAACAAATAGGGTTTGCAATGCGTCAGGTCATCTAAAGTACCAGCGCTATAAAACATTCACTGCTTCCTCTCAATCTAGTGAGAAGCTGATACGAAACTGTATAGATTTCAAATCTAAAATGGAGTGACTCAGACTCATGAATTTACTCATCAGTGAAGCAGAAACAGATGAATGTTATCCAGCACTTCAAACGCTGCAGTCCTGCTTCAGTGTCACAGACATTTGAATTTGTAATGTGGGTTTTCTAGAAATTTCTGTAGCATGCAATATGTTTGGCATCCTGGATTCAGTCAGTGCAATAGAAGGGTAAAGATGAGTGGGTCATTGATGGAAGCACATTTCATTTTCTTGGCTTGGTAAATGAAATGATGGGGATATTTTGACATAGAGGGCAAAACTCTTGTTTTGAATTCGTGTTCTTGAGGCATTTTAAGACACAGAAGCAATTTCAGCTGTCAGTCTTACTATATATCCTTATGAAAAAGATATACACTGTACAATATTTTGAAAAAGAACATGCAAATAATATGCTTTCACAGAAAGTATGAATAAAAAGTAACGTTTTCAGAAACTTGACCACATGTACATTGCATTCAATGAATGTGTTATCATTTAAATTTATATTAAGTGTAATTTTGACCCACTTCAGTAGAACTTTAGTACATGTAATTTCATAATTCTACTATATCTCTGAGATATAAATATATTTCACACAATGTAATTTCTAGTCATATATGTATGTCATATATATACCTTGTGAATGAAGAAGTTAAAAGCTTTGTATCAAAATGTGTGGGCATTTGCTGGAAGCATTTCACTTCCATAGCTAGGAAAAAATACTGTTTTGTGTTTTCTGTTCTGTTTCTCCCAGGTTTGAAACACCTTAAGGGTGGGTAAGTGGTGACCTATCCCTTTGAGTACATTTAAGTGGCCTTTTATTTAATCAATAATATGAAACCTGCAACTAAATGTTTTAAAAAATTCTAAAGGAATGAAACACGTTACATTTGCTGGCTACAACATTTCATAAACACTTCATAGAAATGCAGCATTTGCATTCTACATTGATTTAAAGTTCACATGTTGGGTGTATGGGTAAGGTGTGGGCTACCAAAAATACTAACAAGAGAAGAAAAATGTTTTTTATCACATGCTGTGATACCTGCAAAATATATTTTACATTACAGTACTTTGTGTGCCTGATTCCATATGTTTTCAGGAGAGGCAACTGAAGTATAGCCTCTCTGGTTTGTAGCCGAAATTCTCAAGGCTGCAGCTCTGGAAGTCTTTGCCCATCTGTGGAGAATGTGATGTCCTTTTAATCCAGCTGTCAGGCACACGGGGCCTAGGCCAAGCTGGGAAAAGACTCCCAAAACACTAGTCTCCATAACATACCACACGACAAGCAAAGGGAAGTATCCTCAAATGTATCATCTCACTGGACGTTTTTTTGGATGAGCAAGGCAAGTCAGAAAGGATCACTATATGAGGAAGGCAAACAGTGTTGATAAAATAATTTATTTTGAAGTTCTATTACTGATACTATTATGCAGTAGGGCGCCCATAGTTTCCTACCATCATTTTAGATGCCTTGTTAAAAAATAAAATAAATAAATAAATCAAAAAACTCCCAATAAATGAAAAGCAACTGCAAGCGACTGGAAAGAACGCATGTACAAAAATAATTAGGCTAATAGAAAATATTTAGGAAAATATTATATTGAAGAAGTCCAGTAGGTGGCGGTATGGCCCTGAATGTTTGCTCACATTTCAACTATGCATTTCAAATTTTCAAAATTAATATCTCAGGATAGTCTACCTAGAACATGAAAACAAGTAAATGCTGAGGGGAAACCTGTTTGGTAGGTAACCTATTTGCAGAGAAGGATTATAGGTTGTGTGGGCCCCTGGGCAAAACGTTTTCGTGGGCCCCTGTGTAAAACGTTGGCACAACGTTGGTAAAACGTTCGCAGGCCCCCCCCCCCCAAGTACCACCACCACACCTCAAGGGCCCTCCCTCCATGTTTCCATCGGAGTCCCTATAGGGTCAGGGGCACTTGTAGGGAGAGAGTCAAAGAATGTAGGCCCTGTAAAACGAAAATGCATTATTGATAAGTGTTGGAAATTGGCCCGGTCCGTAATCCGTCCCTGCCTATTTGCGACTCAGTTCCTAAAAACATCGGAGATAAATTCACCCATCGGCCGATACACCTAGACTTGAATATTTAAGGAAGGAAGACTCAAAATTGTGATACGCTTAGGTGTAATGTTTAATAAGAATACATTTTATATTGATATTAATATTTCAAGAAGACTAGACTGAAGCAGGTTTACTTGATTATCCCTGCATCAAAATGATGTTAAATTATGCAGGCCTAAATATCAGGCTTTTGAGGAACGTTTATTTGTAGGGCTACATCTCTCAGTCATATTACATTGCATTGTTTCACACTCCACAATTAAAGTTACAGAACTTCGATAATAAAATAAAGCATTGAAATATCGGCTCATTCAGAGTGACGTCTATGCACTTTATATAAGCTGTATGCTATAAGCCTGTTAAAAGATCTCAATCATTTTTATGTTAAACGTAGGTGTGTTTTTTTTTTTTCCTTTTCGAAAAGGCTAGAGCTCCACATTCACATCACATGAGAAGCGCAACAATATTATATACACCATTCAACCCCTATGCAAACGTTTTAGATTTTCTTTTGTTTTTAACATAACGTTTGTTTTGATTTAATTCGTGTGTATGATTCTCTTGATAGCTCAAGTAAAATCTGGCTCTTGAAGTAAGACCAGTCAAGAAACACTGATCTAGAGTGCTAACATACTGGCTGTGAAAGAAATACACACTGCTTTTTTGAGTGGTGTGAAACAGGCCTGAGAACAAACACTTCCTCTGTGACAGTTCTGTAGCTGTGCCAGTGCCACAGAAGATGATCAATACAGTCTGAAATTGTATAAAAGAGCCACTGAAAGCCTTGGTGACAGCATCTGAACAGCAGTGCCACTGCCACCACTCACACCATTGTTATTTTTTTTATGCATTACTGAAATACTGTAGTGCATTTTCATTTTAGTTAAATTTTTGAATTTTGATTTTTTTCTTTTTTATTGTTGTTGCTGTTGTACGTATGCACACACACACACACACACACACACACAAACATATATATATAGAGAGAGAGAGAGAGAGAGAGAGAGAGAGAGAGAGAGAGAGATTTTCTTTGTTTTTAGTTTAGGTTGTTTAGTGCATTAATTTAAAGTAAATGAAAATAAGAAATGCTGCTTTGGCAACTACCTGAAATAAAATATACTTCAGCTTGGGAAGCTGTCCATCTGTTGTAATGTGATGTATGGTTTATATTTTTGACATCAGCAGGATTTGTGCAACACATGATGGCAAAACTTTGTGTAAATTAAGATGACGCATTCTACATTTTATGAGTCAGAGAATCACACAAGCAACCATTGTAAGGATTCATAACTGAAGCAATAACTTTTATAAATATAACAATGCTAAATCTATGGTTATTTGATGTTTTATCTGTATTTTGAATTTTGCACTGTACTCTGTTTGAAGTGTATGTTCTGGTCACGAGCTGCCACTACTTTCTGCTATTTTACAATTTTTCCCCATAAAGACTTCTTTCTACACTCATCTCCCATTTTAGGGATCCATTCATTCCTTTTCAAGAACAATGTCAAGTTATGCACACTGATATTTTATTTTTCCATGACATGGTGGAACAACCTGTTTTGTTGCTATTTGTCTTCATCCTTCTTGGTTTGTCAAATGATTTTCTGGCATGGTGTATGAAAAAGCAGGCCAAACAAAAATCTTACTTTTCCCATCATTCACTGAGGATGATTTTTGGCACTGCTAAACTGCTGCCCCAATTTGTTCTTCTTTCAAATTTGGTTACTTTCAGCAATCATAAGAAAACAAGCATTCAAAGATGGCAAAAAATAACACCCTAAACAGTCTTGCAAACAGCAAGCAGGTTTTCAAGAAGAAACTAAATAAAAAGTCTAGCAAATTATCTACATAAATACATGCACATTGTAAAAGTATCCAACGCATGTAAGAGGTTTTATGGATGAATAAGACACAGTTGCAGATATATGTCTATTTATCTATGATCTTTCTGTCTTCTAGTGGTTATGATATGCAAGTGAAATAGGTTTCCGTCAGTTGCAAACTCCGGCAGGATGATCATTTTTCAGTTAACGTGATGATGTTATATAATTGGAAATGTCAGTATAGTTAATATATGTTAACCTCTATTAGGGACATTTTTTTAAGAAAAAAAGAAAGAAGGAAAGAAAAATGAGTCACTATTATGTCTAGAAGAATATCTGGGTTTATTTGAGCCTTAAATTCAGTATTTCAGCAGTAAATTCTGGGTAGCCTAGCCTACTGCAAATACTTCCTAGTAGCCTACAATAAACGACATTAGGTTAGGCTACGAGAAAATGTCTATGAAATAAACTCTAAAGCTATAATTAGATGTTAAATGTGCGATTTACTACGTGACATGTGTTTCCTGTAATGTTATGAGTCACGGTCATTACTGGATATGGTGCGGTTGTTATGGTGTTACACGCTAGGAAACACCGCTGTGTTCCTGCAGGGGCCTCGGAGGGAGGCCCAGATCGCCGATTGCTCCGTTGACCAGCATTCAAATCTCAGGTCGTATTTTGTACACTAAAAATTAAAATTACTTAATACTACAAGTTTAAAAGAGCGTAACCTAACACACAAAAAATGAAAATTCACCTCAGCGGCGGATAGAAAACCACTCAAACCACTTTATCGTGTAATCACAAACGAATGTGATTGGTTCCCCGAAACCAGCGCTGAGAAAAGTATTAGCTACCACGTGACAACGTCATCGAGAATCTATTTTAGCAGCGGTACGGACAACAATTAAAACCTACATACTAACACTGAGAAACTGTCTATTGAAGTAGAATTTAAAAATAAAAGTAAAATGTATTATGTAATTATTTCGACCCATCGTGACGTCTCTAAACCCCGCCCCTTTCAAAACTTCTGTTCCGTGCTATTGGCCATTCTACTTGTTCATTCGGTTTTTGCGATTGTCCTGATAAGTGGTCCCGTCTTGGGCGTATCTCAAGTTTATGTTTTGGCATGTAGTTCGCCAGTCATGAACCCTAACGCGCAGTAATCATGCTGAGTTCTGTCTTTACTACTCATGTACTCTGCTGTCTTTGTCTTTGGGGTATGTACGATATTCCGTTAATTATGTAGAAATATGTTTTATACCTAAATGCATATAACAATTGATCTAATTTGTGAATTTGTTTACATTCCTGCGAATAGAATACTATAAATAGTAGACTATACTGTGTGATGGAGGAACTTTTCTGTTCTTTAGGTTAATTTGATAGAATTTTTTTTTTAATATATATTTTATTTTTTATTTTTGTTGTGTCCTTTTAACTATATTTACTCATTGTTTTTCCCAAGTAGGTGAATTAGCTAAAGTATTTAAAAAGTCAATAAAGGAAAGTCTCTTGGAATTCATTTACATTTGTTTTGTACTGCAAAGATCAGATTCCTTAAGGATTTTTACAACATGATTTGAGAGTAGAGTTGTTGTTACCAAATCTTTTAGGCTAATAGTGTAATATACAGTTACACACAGACACTGTATTAAGGTAAACTGTGGCCAGTTAAGTTTATACTTAGTACTATTTATCTTTATAGAATTCTGTTAACGTTTCGGGGTGGTCTTTATGAAATATCTACATTTCTGTTGGTTCTTCATCAGGATGTGTTGCGGAGATTATCCACACATTACCTCACGTGGAGCAGTTTGATGTGGTGAGACCTAAAAGACAGAGTGTCAAAAAGGTACCTCTATTCACAACCTGGATCTCTGTCAGAGCAGCAAGATATGCCTGAACTAAGCTTTTTTGATTGTAGTTTTAGGGTAAAACCAACCATAGGGTTGTGCTGTTCATGTGTGGATTAACAAATCAATCCTCTGCAGGTACAGTCTGATAAAAGCCCACAGAGCCATGAGACGTATCCTGATAGACTCGTATATAAATTATTCTTTGGAGGGAAAAATCATGTGATTACTTTGGAAAAGAACAGGTGAGTGTTACCTTTGGGTGTATAGTATTTCAAAGTCTTCTCTTGGAGTTTTCTGTACATTTCATTTTAACGTTTAATAGTATAAAATACACTATTGTACTTTAAGGTTGTCCTAAATAAATATTTACTGTAATTTAGGCAACTCATTGGACATAATTACACTGAAATATACTATCAAGATGATGGACTGATTGTGAGCAGTAATCCAGATTTAAAGGTATTTTAATGTTATTTATTAATAACTACAATCAAAACAGCATACTAGCTTCTGCACCGTACTATTCCTGCAGTATAAGACATATCTCCTATTGTGTAGTTCCTGTTAGTATTCACAACATTTAAGTCATGTCAGACTGACTGAAGTTCCCTTATTCAAGGTGGATATAATATAATCAGTTAAGCACAGAAAATAAAAATGAATGAATTTCGTGTCATTTGTAGGACAATTGCTACTATCATGGCCATATTCAGGATTTGGAAGATTCCTCAGTCAGTGTGGGAATTTGTTCTGGAATCAGGTTTGAAACAGTGGCTTCTTTTACATTAAGTTCATTACAACACGCTTTTTAAGCAATTGCTATGAAATGCAACAGTATTCAGTGTTTATGCATTATATTTTCTGTCTATAGAGGTTTTGTTCGAGTGAAACAGCAAGTATACCTGATTGAGCCCCTGACCAACCGCAGTGATGGAGATCATGCACTTTATAAGCGCGAACATCTGAGGCTGAAGAGAAGCTCATATGGGGAACCGAGCACTACCACTTATGACCACGAACAACCAGTAGCTGTCCCATTAAAGTCCAGCAGATGGGTAATAGCATTTCCATCGCAATTCTAGCAACTGTTTTGCATATGAAATAAATGATGCATTGATTGTTCTTTTAGAAAACAAAGCGATTTGACACTCCAAGATATGTGGAATTGTTTCTTGTGGTGGATAACACTGAGGTAAGAATTCAAGCTTTCTTAAACTTAAACTTTTTAGTTATTCGCGGTCAACTGTAATAGATTTTCCCGCGGACTGACGGTTATCCTAATATCTAATACAACATAATAAGAAAATTAGATTTTTAAAATGCTGAAGCGTTCAATACAGTCTGTTTTCTTATTTTCTCAACATTTTGTTACCCTTCTCTTCATGAAGCCCGATACTGCTGGAGAATACAAAAGCTAAAAGGAAAAATTTCCCCAAAAAAAGCAAACACAATTGCTATGTTTTTCTCTTATAGTACAGAAAGTTTGGGTGTAGCATGGACATAATCAGAGCCAGGATGCTGGAAGTGGCAAATCATGTTGACAAGGTATATCTTGATCTAATAGAGTTAATAAATGTCATAAGGAAATGCAAGACAGTGAATACTTTATTCTTTGCTTAGTTGTATCGACCCCTTAATATCCGGGTTATGCTGGTGGGTCTTGAGGTCTGGACAAAACGTGACCAAATTGTGGTCAGCGTGAGTTCTGATGACACTCTTAGTCGGTTTATTGACTGGAGAAAGAGCAATCTGCTTGAAAGAGTCAAGCATGACAACGCTCAGTTTGTGACGTGAGTGTGACCTAATTACCCTTTTATTCTGCTGGATGACTAAGACCATCAATACACTATATAGAGTAGCAGAAACTAGTCCACTTTACCACACTTTACTTATTTGCTGTCATTAGTTAACTACATTATGAATATGAACAATACTGCTAAAGCATCTATTCAAAATATTTAATAGTTTTTAATTTCAACATGTGCTTCTGTATTTTTTATAATCAGGTTGTATATTAATATTAATTCTTGCATTGACAATAAACAATGTGTTTTTTTATCAACTAACATTAAGAATAATTTTTTTACGGTTAGCTCATGCATTTACTGATGTCAACAAATTTTAAAGTGTTAAAATACATCTTTATTTTTACATTAGTACACTAATAATGATTACTTTATTGTTCTGGTTTCTTTATTGATTTTACTTTCCAGTGGAATTGATTTTTCAGGTGACACAGTTGGGCTGGCAAATAAATTTGCAATGTGTGCGGAAAGCTCAGCGGGAGTCAATCAGGTATTTCTGATCTGCGTTCATTTTGATTTTTTTTAGGTGGCAAATTATCCCCTATATTTGAACAATAAAGATTATTGCTTTTAAAGACATGGTATAATAGTGTAAATGGTTATTTTTTTAGGATCATAACCAGAACTCACTAGGCCTGGCATCCACAGTCGCTCATGAGATGGGTCATAACATGGGAATGTCCCATGATGAAGATCGGTGCACCTGTGGCTCAACAACTTTCTGCATCATGACAGAACGTGTAGAGTAAGCAGTATTTGTGTAATGCTTTTTCTTTGGTCAGATCATGTCAGATACTCTCTTAAATAATACTTAGTTCAAGTGAATTTTTTTTAAAAGCATACTTTTTAGGTTTAAAAGTACGCTACAATTGCACATTCAAATGACATGCTCTGACCTTGTCTATCTAGCAAGCTGTTCCCGGAGCAGTTTAGTGACTGTAGTCTGGAGCAGCTGAGTGTGTTTCTAGACAACGCCAACCCCAGCTGCCTGTTAGACACCCCTAGCTCATCCAGACTGTACAGCGGGTCTGTCTGTGGTAATGCTTTCCTTGACCCTGGAGAGGAGTGCGACTGTGGAAAAGTGGAGGTATTGCACACATATCCTTTTATGACATCATTAATGGATTAATGACTCACTTCTGATGTCTCACTGATGACTGTGATTTAATGTCTTGTGTAAGGAATGTGAAAATCCATGCTGTGACCCCATGAGCTGCAAGCTCACTGAAGGCTCACAATGTGCTCATGGAGAGTGCTGTGAGAATTGCCAGGTAAGTGACTCTTATGAAACTCTTCATGGCCATGTTTATATTTTAAGAAAATTGCACTATGAGCATACGTTTTAGAATAGATCTTTATTAAAGGTATAGTTCACCCAAAAAGAAATATTCTCTCAAATCACCCTCCTTCAAAGCAGACTGAATGGTGGATGGTAATTCGTTAAGGCATAAAGCACTATAAAAACGAGACAGTGTTCTTTCCAAGTATATTGTCGATAGTTATTGTTTTGTTTTCTCTGCTCAATTTCAAATAGCTGGAAACCAGGTTCCTTAAAGTGCCCCTATTATGCCATTTTAAAGGTGGCTAATATTGTTTTATGAGTGTCTTAAAACAGGTTTATGTGTATACACGGTCAAAAAACTCTTTAGTTTTCTCCAAAAATAGATTGAATTTTACCCCATTTCTAAATGATTCCTAAACGACTCGTGTGAAGCAGTTCAAAGACTCAGTCTGTCTAAACCCCGCCTTTCAGTGAGCCCTCACTGCTGTGATTGGTCAGATGGTGCAGTCCTTTATGATTTGTCTACCGCAGTTCAGAGAGCATACATCAAAGTCACTATTCAAAGTCACAGGATGTGTAACCCAGACTGGGCTGCTGCCTTAGACTCGCCATACAGTGTGGGCAGCATAAAAAAATTTTCCAATATCACAAAAGCTTCTGTTTCAGGTGTATTTTGTTTTTTTGGTGGGAGGAGGGTGGTGCAAACAGCACTTACAAAATTGCCAGAAGTCACGACTCTGATGGAACTGGTAGACTTCCTTTCATAGAGTGAGCCAAGAGAGCAAAGTCACTGGCAGTGAGGCACCACTATCATTTGATCCCAGGATCTGCAGCTCAGACTGGCCTGCTACAGTTGACCCTTGTGCATTATTGTTTTTTTTGTCCATCTAAGGGTGCAGAGAGATAGACATCCTAGGTTCCACTAGAATTTGAAGTTAGAATCTTATATTTATAAAGCACAACTGAATTAAATAAACCATGGTCATGGTAGACTTTCAGACTGATGGCAGAAGGTCTGGAAACCGTGGCTGCTTTGAATGGCCAAGGACCGCTCAAGAAGCCATATCGCTGAAAGGTTAAGCAACCAATCATGTTTCTTTTAGTCACGTCATTTTATGGGCGTGAAAATGTCCCCACAGTAACAGACCAGTGTGTAAAACTCATGGAGTCAGTATATTTTATTTCTTTTAAGATTTATTTATGGCATTTCTGCCTTTATTACGACAGGACAGATCAGAACTGACACGAAGTAAAGTGAAAATGAAAGGACCTCAAGTCATAGCACAATGGCCCTGTATGTCAGCACACTACCCACAAAGCTATTGGCAAAGATGGACAAGTCTACACCCTGAACTTTACGGGGGAGTTTCCCGAGCAGGGTTTAAGACTAGTCCTAGATTAAAATAAATGTTAAGAGCTGTCTAAACTGGAAAAGGCTTGC
>JAUCMU010000021.1:2208709-2225162 GCA_032275025.1 Enteromius treurensis | reverse complement strand
GTTTCATTCTAGGGTCAAATTCTAGGGTTGTAAATGGACCTGTAAAACCGTTTCTGGGCATTTTTTCCCTTACCTAAGCTACAAACCTTCAATGTATTTATCAGAGAACAATTTAAAATATTCTCTCAAAGCATTCTATGGCACCTTTAATCTCGATTTGATGATTGATTCATCTTATCTCTATCTTCCAAAGAAATAACATTTTACTTGTTTGTATCTTATATGGCTGCTCAGACTGGAAGGAGAGCAAATAGTAAACGCAATATTACTTTAATAATAATAATAGAGGGGGAAAAATTCATGTAGAGAGCCATAATGCACAAAGTGAATTATAACTGCCACCATTTAGAATGAAACAGATTGGTTTGTGATGATCCAAGCTGGCCAAACGAGTAATTGTAAAATGTTCATGGGACGCTTTCAAATTAAAGGTTTGTGCTGACTGACTGTTGTTTGAAATAATTTCTTGTGCCCATTTGTTTTATAGATCCGTTTACGATGATCAGCCTAATGCACACAAAGGTTTATAGACAAACCTGATGCCAGAATATGCATATGAGAAAATGTAAAAAAAAAATAAAAAAAAATGCAGTCTTGAATGCAGGGTTAAAAAAGTAGTTTTTCATCTGCCAATTGCACAAATGAAATGAAATGAAATTGTGGTGAAAATCTACATTACTAGGGATGTAACAATCATGCACCCTGAGCTGCTTGAAACTTGTTATTCATAAGCATAGCCGCTTTGTTTACAGCCCATTTCTATTTAATGTAGATATGTTTTATGAAGTACAATTCCATAGAGCTAAAGTCAGACCATTCTGTTTTTGCTTTATATTTTAAAAACTCAACACACTTATTTGATTTGTTATTAAAATGCAGTGCTTTGCCTGTTGTGGCCTTAAATCTAATTTTGTTAAAAACGAACTGACTTAAACTAAGTGAGAAAATTGCATCGGGAATCACATCACATGTAATCGGTGCGTTCCTAGGCATTACCCATGAAGCTGTACAGAAAATTCTACCAATCAGAGAGTTACGGCAAGGAAATTGTGGCACTGCTAGCTATTACTAGCAATTTTATCGCAGTGTGGTGAAAATGACTTCGGATCGGCTAGTCGTGCCATTTTAAAGGTTGTCATTCACAGTCTAGACGTTAAGGCTGTGTTGCCAACGGCAACCTGGATTTCATCCGAACCTTCCGCTCCGCATCTAAAAGAGAGCCAGTTGGCATCCAAGACTTTGCTACTTTGTTATAATGAATATCTTTATTTTTACGCTGGTTGAGATGGTTTAATATGAATCTCATGCTAATTGCTGCCTCCTGTGACTGTTCAGAAGTAGTTTTACAGCAACTTCTGCTTTTGACACAAACACACACAGAGGAAATACAGGCTGATGCTCATGTCAGATTCACGGAGAGACTAACCATTTATCCTGTTCCAATGAATCTTTGAACAAGTGTTTAAAGTAAACCTCCAGTTTATTATTTTTATCATGATTCATAATGCTTTATATTGATCAACTTGTAATTCGGTCAAACATCAGGAAGCAGGAGCATGTTGCACCATGCAAGCGGCATGACGCTTTGTCCTGCTGATTTAACTCGCATTTTAATATTCTTTATAAATTGTTGTACTACTCTAAAACTGCCGATGAAAGCAGTGCATTTCTACAGAATCCCTGGGACCTCAGTGTTATGCATAATTATGAAAATGCAATGATGCATTTTTGCTATTCGTGATATTTTGAAGTGCCTTTCCACCGAATGTTGTTGGGTCTGTTCAAAGCATGATTATAACATCGATTTTAAGATGTATTTATTTATTTTACATTTGCACAGCAAGTTTGGTTCTTGTGCTGGGTAGCCACTTCCTGTTCAGTGTGAACCACATGAGAGCCACTGATGTATGGCTGCTGGTTTGGTTAAATATTTGCATGTGTACAGTGTCTGAACCTGCACTGCTCCCTTGTTGCCCACAGTGTGGCGCACTTGGAAAACTATTCATGCATCCCTCCAATTGCAGCACATTCTGCTCTCTAGTGGTTTTCACTCATATTGTGTAGTATGTAGTAAATGTTTTCGTAGTCACTTCATAACACAGTGTTCATAGAGCCTAGGCTTTTCATTTTCAGTCCACTATTAGGTGGCCTTAACTATTTAATTATTTCATACAATGCACTTATTTTATACCTAAATGTATTTAAATTTTACTTACATTTAAAAAGAAATATCTGCATGTAATTGCATCTGCAATAATTGCGACCTAGCTCTTACCCCTTAAACCTACCCATCCCACCCTTAAACCTACCCATCCCACCAAACCTGTCCTTAATCTTACCCATATCCCACCTCAATATCAGCAAAAGTGTTTTGCAGTACAATATGAGCGCAATAAGTACATGCAGTGTCAGCTGGTACAGTTCCCTCCACACTTCCTCTCGATCTGTGTCAGGAAGTGAGTGAAGACCCTGAATCATCTCGGACTGTTCTTCTTCACTGAGAGAGACGGCTCACTTTGGCCATCTGGAGCAGTGAGGAGGGCAACGTGCTCTCTGTGGTCTCGCAACACACTGAAGAAGCGGCCCATCTGTTGGCTTCACCTCGCCAGCTTTCAGTGCTGTACACAGACACAGAGGCCATTGCTAGATGACACGGCTACTGGTACGCACATGCTCTTAGATTGATAACACCACACGGAGACACCTGCAGAGTACTGAAGTGTGTGTGTGTGTTATCTGAAGAGCCGTTTCTGGACTGGAATGACATAAAATAATGCATTTTCTGAAGTTAATTATTATTATTATTTTTACTAAATTGGCTTGAGTTGGGTTCTACCTTTATTGTTAAAAGCTTGTTAATTGAACACAGAGCTCCTGAATGTTTTGCGCATGTGTAACATTTGTTTGACTGGACATATGATAAACATATTTGGACAGACAGTTAATAAAAGTGACTTGAAACCATTAAAAAAAATCGGCATTCTAAAAGTTTGTGTTGATGTGAATGTGTGCCGCTGTCAAGTTAAACAAAGGCATTCATGGGTCGCTTTAAAATCTTTAAAGGTTTGTGCAGACTGACTGACTTTCTTGTGCCCGTTTGTTTTATAGATCCGTTTACGATGATCAGCCTAATGCACACAAAAGGTTTATGGAGAAACTTGATGCCAGAATACGCAACCATGACAGAGAGATCGAGAAAATGTGCAACTTCCATCATCAGGGATTCGTGGACGCCATCACAGAGCTGCTGAAGGTTCGGGCAGATGCTGAGAAACTAATGGTAGGTGGAAATCATTATCAAAATTATTTTAGGGTTTAAAAAAGATATTGTGCATTGTTATTATTGAGGAATAATAGTTTTCTCTCATGTAAAACAAAGTTAAAAGTTTCGTCCCTCTAAATATTGTGACAGCCCCAATTAGTAGCATGAAAATAAATGTATGCAAATTCACAACATGTTAAAACTGATTTGGCTCACAATCCAAAATAAATTGATCATTGCTGTGATTTTAAATCTTTTTGAAAAGCTTTTTATTAATATCCATAGTATCAATTTAGTGGAATCAAATTAAAGTGCTTTATGAGTCCTTGACCTTGTATAAGTGATATAAAGGAAAAAGATGTAATAATGTGGATAAGCACCACCTCCACAGAAGATCAACACCTGCTTCTACATCGCTACCTGTTAAGCCCTGCCCATTCACACACATAATGTTTACAAGAGAGCTGTTGCCTTCTTTCTCAGCCCAACAGTGAATGCACTTTATTTTGTACAAAATTAACTTCGGTAACTTTCTGTGACATAATCGTTTTAGCTTTGGATGAGTAAAGGTTATGTGTAAATAGAGGTTGATGTTCATCACATATGCAGATTGAGATCAAAAAGTTTTTATATTTGGATATTAAAATTTAAAAAAACCTGCAACAATAACAACAACTTGGGTAGATGTTTACCTAAAAAGTCCATCGCCATCATTTCGTATTGCTGTAAACACCTTCTCCCACAAATGGATCCAGTGAGACTTTTTCCTGGTTTGGTCAGGTGACATTTGACATAACTCCCATTGGGCGTAGCTTTTTTTCTATGATTGTATTGATATTTCGAATAGGGATGTTCATTTTGGTTATTTCTCGTTCTCCGATTATTAACCGACAACATTATTTTAAATTAGAATTGAATTCAATTAGAAAGGATAAGCGCCTGTGACCCGGCGGATTCATTGTACACGTGCAAAAACTAGCAAACAACAGAAGACCAAGATTCACATGATCATGTCTATTTCATATGATACGCCCGCAGCACTTTTGCGACCGGAGAAAAAACATTATAAAGGATAAATAGACATATACGAGAAATATAGCGCTATTTTACCTATCACTTCCTGACATGACGGGAGTCCAATCGAGTTCTTTCATCAAATCTTCATTAACTGACAGCAGCTTATAAATTTGGGCGGAAAGCAGAGCATTTGAAGAACACAAAACTGACGAGATCTAATAAAACTTTCAGATGACACGCAGCTAGTTTTTCCATCACTATAAGTTACCCAAAACACACATAAAAACACGTAACACCCGGTAGATGTGCGTCTGTTCAGCACAGCGGCTCTCCTGTTCCGTTCACACAGCGCGTGTGCTCCGAGAACACGGTTGTCCTGAACATTTCCAGGTGAGTTCCGTTACAGAACACGGTGTCACTCCCTGTGTTAGGACTCAAGCAGCCTGCCGACAGGACTGACAACTGGATTCTGCTGCTGTGTGAATGTGGCCAATAAAATGCTACTTTCTTTTTTCTTTTTTTTGTCAACACATTTTTATATAGGCTATGAGTGGCGTATTTTAACAATGCAGCAAACCTTTTAAAATAATAAGGTAAAATGCTGAAATAAATAAATAAAATTATGTTTAACTGATTGTATTAATCGGTCAAAATTCATATCGGTCGGTTAATGGTTAAACGGTTAAAATGAACATCCCTAATTTCAAACAACTTCTTACCCTTAAGTCACGTGTGAAACTCTGCCACTGTCCTGCAAAGTTTAGCCCTTACTCCAACACACCTGCCTGGAAGACTTTGATTAGCTGGATCAGGAGTCTTTAAAGGGTTAATTTACTCCAAAATGATTGCAATACAAACTAAAATGATCCTGGAATGAACCTAGATCCAGAAACGTAGTGAATACATCGGAAAAACAGGATGGGAAATCAGTGGCTCAACTTAAGTTTTGTGACACTAGGAGAATCCTTTTTTTGAAAACAAAAGAAAACAAAAATAACTTGATTTTGACTGTTTTTGCTGTTTTCTGAACCTGGCATCGTTTCAGTTGTATTGCTGTCTATGAGAGTAAAATGTTCTTCTGCAATCTCGCATACTGCAGACAGTTATATTGCCTTGAAATTTTATTAAGAAAGGTTAATCACCATTGTCCAAGAACAGAGTTTGAAGTAGCATCACATTTGCATAATTGTGCAGTTTCAGTGCTTTTTTGTTGGTTTCTTTTGCCAAGCCCTCACTCCCATGAAATGGAGAGATGCCCATGGTGTCGAGTTTTTGTCCATTGCGCGTTCACGGAATTCAGATCTCATGTTGGAATTGCACGCTATAACTCTCTTTAGCTCCCTTACCGCTTCCCAGAGTGAAATATGGTTACCGAATGGCACAGGAGTGGCTCAGCAATCCTCGTAATTAGACCCACATTACATAAAGCATATTCAGATAATAAGAGAGCACATACGGCATCAATGAGGTCGCTGGGCCCTCTTTGTTCGTGAATAAATTAGATTTTTAATAAACTCGAATAGCGGTTCTTTATTACGATGACCTAATGAGACTTAATATGTGGGAAAGTCTGCGGCCGTGCGGTCCCTGCACCTGGGGCACTATACTGGCGCAGTGGTGTGGAGGTCTTCACATTTGATGTTAATCAGCCACCCAGCTTTTGTGTCCAGCGCAAAAAAAAGAGAAAAAAAACCAAATGCTTAATTACCAGAAAATGCTATCCGCGTTTTACCCCAGACAATGAATGGCACATAGAGCTCATTGAAGTTACCAACAAGGGACCAGTGGTCAATTGGGTCATTGATTTGAATTGTTTGACAGAGCCAGAGGAACAACCAAAGTTCAAAAATCCCAAGTAAAATTGAGAAGTTTGTCACAGAATCTGTTAGAAAGGGCTGTCAGAAGCGATTACCGGCCATAAAAGCTCTCCGCCGACCAAGAGTTCAAGTTCCCGCTGCACATTTAATTTGAATTTGCATGCCTTTGTTCTTGACTCCTCATGAAGCATGATCTGATTACAAGGGTGAGCAGTTACAACAGGGAATCGTAGGCTTATTTGTCTAACAAAAGTGATATTATGTTTTAAGGGCCAAGTGAGCGACACCAATCGAAGACTTCAAGACGCCGGGCGGGAGGTATGGCACAGTCTGGCTTTGTTTTGTATGTCTGTCGTTAGATAGGCAGAAGGAAAGAATGTCGATTATCCAACAATAGCGCAGAGAGGACGGTCTCGTTAATTGAGAGGGCTTCACACTCTTTGACCTTCCCTTATGTAAGGTGACGGCCCAAACGGAGGAGGTCATCCGCTGCCGAATTCAACAGAGGAACATGACTACTACAGTGGAGAAGCTGCAGCTCTGCATTCCCGGTGAGACGTCGTATTTGCCCAAAAATCTCAGCATGTGACCTATAAACTCTGCTTATTGGTGCTTGTTTCCCAGAGATTTTGTCAGAAGATGATCCCGATAGCGTAAACGCCAATGTTCCCAGGTTACAGTAATGAGTCCAGGTCCTCATGTGTTTATATTTTACTGTCTCCCTGACTCAAAACTTGATACAATACTTCCCAATTGCTTGGACAAACAAATGTTTTTTGTTTTCACAGTGGTTTAATCAAGAAACCTATTGGATGATTCTGTAGATAAATGCAGTTCACCGAATGAAGAAACTGTTTGATTTTCTTTTTAATGCATGGTCTTCTTTACTTGAAATCATGCTGACTTTTGTTTATGTTTCTGCAGTCTTGGAAATGTACAGCAAATTAAAGGAGCAGCTTGAATCGAAAAGGTAACTTCTTACTTATTTGGACTAATGTGAGTTTTTATCTTTATTGCAAATCGGTGGTGACAAAATAGGTTGGAACCTCTTTGCTCACAAGTTCAGGTACAGGTACTGTTTATCCACCTCATGACATTAAACTAATTATTATACGAGCTTTTAAGTTGCATCGTAGATTGAAAGCTTGTATTTTGTGGCCAGATATAGTAGAAAAGTGTTCTTTAAGTGTTTTGTTTCAGCAAAAAAAAATTTAATAAAACACTAAAATGTAAAAAAAAAAAAGAAATTTATTTGAAAATAATTCAGCTACACTCAACTTGAAATCCATTCAAATTTGTTGAACTATTAGCATTTCTCTTAAAACGCACTTGATCCTCTTTTCTAAAGAAGTGTTCGGTCATCTCCTAGAATGAAGGGATCGGTTTAAGGTCACGTTGAATTTGAAAATAATGACCCTTCTTTGTCCATTAATGTCTACTCAGTCAGTCATAACACATCATGAATAAATAAAGTATTCAAACGCAAAGACAATTGACCTTGTGTGTGCCCTTCTTCACAGCACAGCCCTGTACCAGCAGGCCCATGACAGGCCTCCTCCAAATTGAGGCAATTAGTGCAACGTGTTTTTCCATTAATCTGTGTGTCGCCACTGCGCGCTAATGACTAGGCTGGGACATGGTCTAATCAGACAGGGATTCTTTCGCCGTTCACATGTAGCACTCGCTGGGAAGGGCGCCTCTTTGGCCTTCCACATGGATGCACGCGCAGAGCAGTGAGGTCAGGGAGCATTCAGAGGCACCAGCTACTGCGGTACAAGTTAACAAGTAAATGAGTACGTTGAATATGGAAAGAGCCAGGTTTGCAAGTTTGGTATTCTAGAGCCTGTGTTGCATACGTACTACCGGATCATTTTTGGCTTTTTGAAGACGTTTCTGATGCTCAAGAAGACTTGATTTGTTGATCAAAATACAGTAAAACAAAAACTTTTTTTATTATTATTATCGTCAGCTTTGAAAACAGTTGTGCTGCTATTTTTGTAGATCAAAACAGCATTTGTTTGAAACTGCAAATTTTGTAACATTATACATGTTTTTTTTTTTTTTGTCAGAGTTCGTCGATTTAAAGCATGCTTTATTCATTTCATTTTTTCATTTAAATATATTATTTATTTTAAATCTTACTCAGCCCAACATTTTGCATGGTTCACAAAATATTAACTAGCAGTGATAATGATTATAAATATTTATTGAGCACCAAATTAGCATATTAGAATCATTTTTGAAGGACCTTTTAATGCTGAGGACTGAAGAATAAATTACATTTTAAAATGTATTCTAATAAACTGGGCTCTGGTCCTTCTTTTAAGAGCAAGCGTTTGTTGAATATTTATATATATTTTTGTTGAACTTACTCCAAGATTGGAAAAGCAGTCATCAGTAAAATGACGCGAACACAACAAGAGACTGTACTGCTGAGGTGTTGTTGAAAAAATGAATGTTAATCACTCATTCTTTGTTGATTCATCTTTCAGAAGGGCATATAAAACAAATTAACTCTCACAGGGACACAGTGTCTTCTTGACATGATGTAATCTAAAAAAATAAACTTATCCCAATCCCTTAAACCTACCCCTAACCAAAATGTATGCCTAAAATCAGTGGTAAATGATAGATTATTAACAAGGAAGTAGAAGCACCTAACTATGATTATAAGCCTAAAACAGAAAAGTTATTCCTCAATTCTGATTGATTGATTAGGATGTTGTTCCAGGATCACGTTCTACTTGGTGAAAGCACGCTAACCTAATCCAAGTGCAAATTGTCCTGTTTGGGGGCGGGGCTAGTTGTTCGCAACGTAAACATGGGCGGGCATTATGCAAATATGTTACTTAGTGACGTGGATCCGTAACAGAGAAAGATTCAAATTGCTGACGACTCTTTTTTTTTTTCCTGATAGACGATAACTTTATTTATCGTGCACAACTTTGCAGTTTATGTTCACATACAGCTACATGACACACTGCATGAAAGATCATATTTAAAAAGCCATAATAGGGGCACTTTAAAAAAAGCATCCATCATAAAAAGTGCCCCACATGCCTCCAGGGGGATAAAGGCTTTCTCAGCAGACTTATTATATAAAATTTTTGTACCTATAATTCATGACAGGTGTTTTGTTTTGCTCTCTCTGTAACTGGAGCCACTTTTTATGCTGGATTTAGGCACTTTATTTGGCTTCAAACTCAACCTCCATTCACTGCAATTATAAAGCTTGGAAGAAACAAGACATTTTTTAATATATCTCCAAATGTATCTGTCTGAAGGAACAATCATACCCATCTAGGATGGCTTGAGGGTAAGTAATTCATGGTGTAATTTTCATATTTGGATGAACTTCAAGCTTTAAGAAGCGTGTCCCAGAACATTGGCCCACATAGTGTATGTAATATGGGACAGCCTGTCTGCGCTGAGGGTTCATACAAGTCAAACCATGATTTAGTTGTAAACCACTATAAAAGAATCAAAAGCACTTTAGAAATGATCAGCAGTAAAAGTGAATCGATGCTGAATGAGAATCAGAACAGGACAGAGCAGATGTTGATAAAAATGTTTTATGGTTCTTCACAAAACACAAGGTCCAGTTTAGACTGTACTGAGAGATGTTGTGGAAAAAGACACACACACACTCAAACACACAGTCTCTAATGTGAATCATTGACAGCATCTGTAATGGAACTGTCTCTTGAACACAAAAGTGGTTCCTGCAGATGTCTATGATCAGACACATTTTAAGGCTGTATTAAAAGTCCTGCATATCAGCATCCATAAAGACGATTAGTCCCGAATTTAAAAGGGTCTCCTTCCTCTTCCACCACCCCTTCCTCTTCCGCCGCCTCTTCCTCTTCCGCCGCCTCTTCCTCGTCCGCCCCTGTTAGAATGTAAGTGTCCAGCCGCCCGTCTGATCTTCCTCCTCTCCTCATGATGGTCACGTTCAGCCTGCTGCTGAAATCGCTGCCTTTCCGTCTGAAAATAAAAGTATATGAAACAATGTCAAAGGCAACATGATTCACAACTTATCCAAGTTCCTTTTTGTTCTTTGAATTTGAATTTGTTCTGAAAGGTTAAAAAAATGTCTTGGCTGTATCCGAGCTGCGTTGACTGAAAGCAGTGACAGTAGACTCAGCGCAACAATAGCTCGGCTGTTTTAAAAATAGTATTGCTTTTCCACTAACAGGATACCTTTCCCAAAAAGATCAGTGTAGCTCAGTCAGCTGTAATCAAACGCATTCATTCGCTCTCTTTCAAGAAGTACTGGAAAATAAACTCATTTTAGTGATTCATCAGCTGTTTTTAGACATTTCACGGAAATAAACCAGTTCAAAGAAAGGTCCCTGTATGGCATTTTCCATCATTGTAAAGTTAGTGCAGATGTTCATCAGTATATTTGTACTCCGCTCTCGTTTCGAGGGCTTGTAACGTGTAATTTATCTATTCATGCTTACTGAGGTCAGCTAAAGTAAAATGAATGACTTAAACGTACTTTTATATTAAACTCATGTGCTGTTGTTTTTCCACAAACAGAGGATGTTTGAGACAGTAAGAAACAAATGATCTATTATACCGCCAATGAAAAGACGGGTCTCTGATTGTTTACCTCTTATGTTTACCAAGACAGCATTTGCGTTATCAAAAATGTTTTGATAATTGTGTAATATTACAATTTAATATGAGAATATACTGTTACATTTATTTTATTTCTGTGTCACGCAGTCCTTCAGAAATCATTCTGATGCTGATTTACTGCTCAGTTATTAATCTCATTAAATTAAATTAAAACGGTTCTTACTACCAATGTTGAAATCCAAGATACTCTGAGGAACAGTAAGTTAAAAATAGCAGTATTTCTATGAAATATTCCTTACCATCAACATATTACAATCCTAAAAATGCTGAATTAATGTCTTTTTAGGGAAAAAAAAAATCATTAGTTCATTAGTTAACATGAACTAAAATGCTTCTACAGCATTTATTCATCTTAATGTTCATTTCAGCATTTACTTATGCATTATTAAAATCACAAGCAGTGCTTGTTAAAACATTATTAATGCACTCTGAATTAACACGAACTAACAATGAACAAGAGTATTACTACGAACTAACGTTAACAAAGATGACTAAATACTGTATTAAATATGCATTGCTCATGACACCTTTTTGTAAAGTGTTCCTGTAAATTGTACTGACCCCAATCGCTGAACATGAATTGTGCCATGCTTCCTTGAGAACTCCAGCAGAATGAGTAAATCATCACTGAACAATTACACAAGCTATTAAATGACTTCAGAAGACTTATAGTGCATGAGTCATATGGACTACTCAAACTATCCAGTTACTAAAATATTTCCAGGTCAATTTAACACCCCAACAAAGCAGCTAAGTGATTTCCAGGAGCAGTATGGGTATTAAAAGGGCGTGTGAGCGACCACGGTGAGAATTCAGGGCATATACAGAAGCCATTCTTCAGCTTTTGCTGTGAGTCAGCAGAAATCGGAGCTGGGAATGAGTCTGACCCAATTTTGCCACACCAGAACCTTAACTCGACCAAAGACTGAGAATATGAGACCAATAAACTGCAGTGATAAATTGAAAGCCATTCAGCATTCTTCAACTTGCATTCAGCAGATCAAACATCAGCAGAGATTCAATGAGTGGAATAAAGCCTCCGTCTGCACAGGTGGCCGCTGGGATGGATTGTCATCTTCGTGCTTACCTTTTTGAGAGTGAAAGAGAGCTGTTTGCTTCCAACTGCTGTGTCATTGATATTTAGCATCCCTGAGCTCTTTTCCCGCTGGAGTCGCTCCTCCAGAGACGTCCTGAGTGAGGTCAAACAGAGTTAAGTTAAGTTTTACAACGCAGCAGCTGAGCAAAATAATAACCAGCAAATATACTGTGCAAAAGTCTCAGGCCACTAGTATTTTCAGCAACAAAACTGGTTGTCAGTGGGTTATTTCTATCTTCTGCTGTAGCATGTCAGTGGGAAATATCAGTTTACATTTCCAGACATTATTTTAGTCATTAATGCTAATAATGCAGTGAGATTATTGCCTGACAACAGCCAGTGCTCCACACAGAGATCTGATCTGATCATCATCAGTCTGTCTTTGATTGACAGGAAGAACCAGAACAAACTGAGACAGATTTAATCCAGAAGAGCTGTGGCCAAGAAATAAACCTACTTCGAAAGCTACCTGAAAAACTATGGGAAGTGTACCAGAAGCTGTAAGACCAAATATTATTTGATTTAGTTAATAGAAGTTAATTGATAAATGAAATCTATGGCATTATTTTTGAAAGCATCCTCTTTTTACAGCATGTTTACACAAGTCACACGAGCAGGATTGCTTTCTAATTACTGAGAGAATTCAGCTGAACTTTCCATGCCTTCATGTGTTCAATACTGTGTCGTTCCATCTTATTCCACATAAACACAATTCTTAACTTACTTGTATGAATGGATTAAATCAGCAGCACCTATAGAATCAACTTTGTTCAATACTTTTCTTTCTAATTATGTGCATTCAGAAATTGTTCCTTATAATACCACAAACACTTATTAGTAATGCAAAATAATATAGCACACTTTGATTAGATGGAAAAGCCCTGCTAGGTTAAGAGCTGAGAGCATTAGAAGACTGCCTAGCACCTTTAGGAGGTTCAGGAAGACGTGCTCGCTATATACGAGTCAACATGTGTTAACTATCAATAAACCACCCACTGCACGGCAAACAAAGTTAGGACAGAACAGCCATTACCGACCGACACAGAGTGCTACGAATGGCTTGTACCACGAAAATTATACAAAAAAAGTTGGTAACTTTTACAGTTTTACAGTATTTTACAGTGTCGTAATACAGAGCAATTCCCTTATTAGGCACTTAGCAGTAGACGTTGTGCTTACATGAAATAAAATGTAAGTTATGCAACAGCCTTACTAATTACGTAGATGTAACAGGCAGCTACTGTTACACAGATACTTAAACTTAAGTACAATCTTGACACACTTTATTTAAAAAAAAAAAAAGTAGCCGCCTTTTCAGTTTAAAATGTAAATTTTCTAAGATCTAAGCTCCAAAAATGACATGTGAACTTACATTTCACATGAATGTAATGAAGACATCAATCCATTTCTGTCCACATTTAACAGTCAAGAAAGTTAAGTTGAGGTCACATGTACCAATGTTAAAAAAATCCAGTTAATTCAATAGGGATCCATCTAGTCACAATCTGTGTCTTCATTGCGTTGAAATATAATCTCACAAACTAGAAACTCATTTTCTAGATAGATCCCTAATTATTTCAGTAGCACAGGGCTGCTCAGTTTGTGAGTCAGTATAATGTAGCTTTACACGCAAGTCTTCAATATGTACTCTATTGAGGGCGAGTTCAGATGAACCCTATGAGAGCAATCAATCAGTTTCATGTGCACCCGTCCACAAAACAAAAACAGAATGTGCCGAAGATTAACTTCAGAATTTAGGCTCTAAAGTATTCTTGAGGATATAACAGGGATTCTGTAGGTTTATGATGGAAATTTTAAGGCTTTAAGACCTTTTTAAGACCAAGTTAATAAAATGGAAGTAATAAATGGAAGAGAACACACTACGTTTCAGGGCTCGCAAAATCGCTAGCCCGACGTCCCGGGGCTATTGTGTCTTCCAGTCGGGCTACCAAAATCCATCTCAGCCCTGCCCGGCGGGCTATCATATAAGGAGGAAAAATATATTTAAATGATTTTGCATTCTTTCACAAATATGTTTGGGTAATTATGTAATTTTCGGGCATCAGGGAGCCACTGTCAAATAGGTTAAGTATTGAAATCGCGCTTAAATTCACGCTTGTTTTTTTACTTTCACTTTGTGATCGCGCAAACTCTGTGTGGACGGTTTCATCGGGCCGCATCTGCACGCGAGCTCGCTTCCACCTATGTTTGCGGTTGAATACAAATAATCATAATTGATGGACAACTATGCAATATCAGCGAAAAGTCATCAGCGCAACCCGGCGCAGAGAAAGGGAAAAAAACAAAGATGAAGCCGGTGCTTCACGTGCTATATGTTTATAATCCTGTGAAACATTTTTGACTGTCGTTAGCAGACTAATGTGTTTTATTGTCTGTGATTTCACCACTACCAACAACACATCTGACTTAACATTGCAGTTTCCATGACGTAAAATGTATTATATAAAAACAACGAGGCAATATATAGAACATGGTTTAATTATGGTTTCATTGAATAACACTGTAAAAATATATTATGTAATGCAATGCCTGCAAAGAGCACCAAAGGCCTGATAATCGACGATCCAATCTTTGTTTAATATTGACCAAAGATTTAATTTAAATATCCACTTAATTTATTATAATTAATTTTTTTATTTGGCCTCCTTTTTGTAATAGAAATGCAACAGCCTATTTAATTTATTCAACAAAAACGTGGACGTTTTATTGTGTGTGATTTCTATACCATAAATTAATCACACTGTTTTAGCCCTTTCTGTCTAGGGCTAAAATTGTAATTTATAAATAATACAATGACATTACATAAAAATGTATTTACTTTGATAATTCTAGAAAGTTCTATTTTGACCCAGTATAGGCTAGTAGGTGGTTTTTTTTGTTGTTGTTGTTGTTTGTTTTTTGAGGGAGGGGGCACAACAATACTATTCTGCTTAGGGCACCCATTTGGCCAGCAGCGGCCCTTAATATTCTACATGCTTCTTACAAGTGCATAGAAATTTCTGTTTAGTTAGTCAAATTACAATCAACTCAAATTTTTGGTTCTATTTTATACAGTTGTTTTAATTTGTGTTTTAACCATTTTTTTTGATTGATGTTTTGTTTCCTTTACAATATAATACATAAAAAAATTATCTCTTTTTTTTTTCTTCGGGCTACTTAAATTTGTTTTGGGCTACCAAAAACTGAAGAGTGCCTGCTCGAAGGGCTAGCTGGGATTTTGAAATTTTGCAAGCCCTGAATCCCCAATGTAAATCCGGGTCTTGTTTCGTTTCTCCTCGCCTTATATTCCTCCGAGCGTCTTTTCTTCGGTTGTGCCTCAGCCATTTTCCAAAAATACTACAAAGTATTCCGCTAACCCACTTTCAGATTCACACTGTACAATCAACTCTGTCTATTATGTGCACGCGCGTTAACCCCCATCTTTTCTTGCCGACTGTTTGGCCGAAGTTTGTTTTTGTTGTGGTCCCCCTAGTGTTTGTTTTGGTATTGCAGCCTCTGTGTTGTCTTTTGAGACTGGGTTTTTTCCCAGTGTATTCAGAGGGCAGACAGCAAGATGATCAAGGGGCGATGCGTACGGTTTGAGATAAAAATGAAATTGAGCTAAAATCCTGCAACATCGCATAGAGCACTTTGAATACGTCTGTGCTGTTTGCGTCTGCAGCCCTGTCAAAGTGAGGCGCAAGATAGGCAACAAACATGATAATAAAACATGACTTATTACAACATTTCAATACAATAGAACTTTGTGTTGTATATGTTTTAATGTAAGTTTAAAGTTTGGATCATATTTAAAGCGTAGTTTGTACATTAGTAAATTATTGTCGTATAACATTGAGCTCCTTCACAGTCACTCACAGCTGTTTGCGCATGTTTTGTGCATGAATCGTTGACATCCCTACTCCAAACTAATAAGATCCATGTTCATGTGCAAATCATAAATAAGGATATTTTAAATGAAACATAATTATTTTCTACTTCTGAAAGTACATTCACTCAAAACTTTGACATTTTAAAGAGTTCTTAAAGACTTACAAAAAACATGTTTATCAACCTGTTTAAAGGAACAGTTCACATAAAAAAAAGAAAAGAAAATCAGCCTATGATTTACTTGACCTCAAGTGATCCTTGATGTGTATGACTTCATTTTTTTTCAGACAAATACATTCAGAGTTACATAAAAAAAATGTCCTGTTTCTTCCAAGCTTTATAACGGCAGTGAATAGGAGTCAAGATTTTGAAACCCAAAAAAGTGCATCCATCTATCATAAAAAGGGGGTTAGTAAAGGCCTCCTGAAACAAATAGAATTTTTTTTTTTAGCCCTGATTTTGGACTAATTTTAGAGCAGTTCAATCTTGACATGGCATGTTATACATTTAATAGTGATTCATTCAATAATTTAAGTTAAAATTGTTAGTCTTTCTTTAAAACTTTTCAATTATTTTTTTAGCTCCTAAAATGTAACTACGATGCGTTTCAAAATAACATTCTTGTCTGAGCTCTCATGATAGCAGGTAATAAAATTAAAGCCAGCATCTAATTCCTTCCTGATGTGTAGTCGACAGCCAGTCGAGTCAGATACGCTCATGTGTACGGCA
>JAUCMU010000021.1:2150016-2172031 GCA_032275025.1 Enteromius treurensis | reverse complement strand
ATATATACTGTTCGTGTGTGTTTTAATATAAACATAATAAATAAACGCAGCATAAACACATATATTATGTAAAGAAAGTTTTTTATTTTGGATGCGATTAATCGCGATTAATCATTTGACAGCACTAATTACAACATAAATAAATGCAATAATTTGTTTGCTTTTTTTTTGCAATGTTTCCTGATCCCAAAGGGATGGGGGGTTTCATGCAGCATCGATGAAATGCATGAGACTAACCTAACCGCTTTGCCTCCGAAAAAAAGAAGAGCAAACCAGGATGTTTCACTTACATCCCTTTTGGGAATGAAATGAGGAGTGGCCAAGATCATCATGAACAGTCTTGATGTTGAACTGCTCACCAGCTCAGAATAGGAACTTGTTACCAAGACAATCCCAAAGATGCAGTACCTGTCGTTTTTTAACCAGAGTGCATATTCAAAACATATCACATATGAATACAGATGAAATGATATAGGTTACTGTTTTTGTTAACATATGATTGTTAAAATTCTGAACAGTAAAATTTTTGAAACTATATGCCTATAAAAACAATCCTTCAACAAACTGCTTTCCTATAAATATTCCACTAGAAAATAACAATATATTTATTGAATTTTTATTTGTTTTTTTAGCCTGTCGTTAGAGCTTGTGACTAAATTCAGCTTCAGAATGTCTTCAGAAGAGACGTATAGGCTAAATTAATATAAGTGCATTTAAAATAAAAGAACCAGTAGCTAATTAGAACATTAAATAAGTCAGTATTTTATTAAAATAGGCAACTTATCCTTTTTTTAAATACAGAAGGAGAGTTCAAAACCTACTGCAAACCCAGTGACACAGAAACACGTTATATATACCGCTATCTAATCGTTTTGTTTAGTTTGGCAAGGAAAGAGCCTTTAATAGCAGCAGTATTTTTAAATGCAAATAAAAGATGGAATGAGGCTCCAGAGGCTTAAAGTCAGTCTTCAGTCTGACCCTTTAGTGAACTGTTTGGCTGTGCTCTCGTGACCCCCTCCTGTGGTGCTCACGGTTCAAACTGCGTTCGCGGGTCTATATGTCATGTAAACTCATAAATCAAAGACAAATTCACTACCTATAGCTGTGCCACGTGTCACTAATGCGAGTCATTTTCTGCGAGTAAACAACAACAGTCCCGGCAGGCTGCGTGTACACGTCATCCAAGGTAAAGACGCGCGCGTTATATCTGAAATAGCTGCTGGCGATGAATATTTGTATATGATCACAGGGTATATAAAGTAATTTACCCTGAGGGCACAGACATTTTTATACGTGGTGATCGAAAACTATTCCTTTTCATCATAGTAGCGAATTATGTGGGGATGGGGGACTTCAGTCCTCAAGTACTTTTCCCGTTTAATTATATGTACATTTCCAAACATAAAAAGTTAGATTACTAGTAAGGGCGCGCTAAATAGAGGCTTGCGAACGACTCACGTTCGCCCGAGGAGGTAACAATAACAACAATACACTGCTCGAGCGCTTCTGTTCCGTTCTGAACTCGACAAAACTGCGTATTTTGTCTCTTTATTAAACATTTAAACCTACATTTTTTAATGTCTCTCAAATGGTTGGCGTTAAACAAAACACAATTTGGGTTGCGCGTAACCTGCGTCCTGAAAACCGCTGACAAATTCATTTAAAAAGTCGAACCCTTCTTTAAATCGTTATAAAGCTTTTCACGGCCGTTTAAAACAGCTTCTTCTTTGCATATCTAAATATAGGTAGATGATGAGGATGAAACTGTGATAAAAGCGACGATCTACGTCCAAGGCTCCCATTAAAACTCTCTCTCTCGCGCAACAGTGAAAGGCTGTTTATCTCTTGACCCAATTAGAACATTACTGTAAGTGGCTTTAATGATGCCATTGATTTGATTTTTGTGATGGACAGCGCAGAATAGATGGCAGTGTGGATAATTACTGCTGCTCAGGCTGCGCATCTCGTTATTTGATGGACAGTGAACTTGGCGAGCTTTGCGCCCAGAGTTCACAGAGATGTCAGGGTCCGCGCTGCGGGGTCACCAGCAGGTCACCAGCACCCGGGAACGAGCGCTGAGACCAACACAAACACAGCGCTGGATATTACAGCTCATACGTGCCTTGTATGGTCAGCGATGACTCAGAATATTACTCTCCAAAATCTCCAAATAAACAACGAAGCGAGAACTAAATAGCGGAGCGCGCGGATGCATTGCGTTTAGGCTACTCCTCTTTGAGGATTTTTAGTAATGAAAGCTCTTACTGCGCGATTTGGCTCGAATTTTGTAGTGAAAATAACCATTAGTGCAAAGTGAACGGGAATATTTAGACTGAAATGACAAAAAATAGAACAACAGACATTCAATTCAGTTAGTTGTTCAGTTTTAAAGTTATAAGGACTGTTCGTTTTAGTCCCACATAGGCATTCCCAGCCCAGCTAAATCATCACGTTACACACACACACACACACATTACATTTATTAATATTAACTAAGTTGTAACAGAAAGTTGCAAAATATACTGTGTTCATGTTTTCTATGAGACTTTATTACATTATTAACATTGTTACCAAAGCTTAAAATTTTTTTTTGTATATTGCACGCATATTGATTGTTTTATGATTCCATTCATGATTCCATTGCCTGTATCACATCTTTCAGGGGGCTTTTAACAGCTTGATATAAAATTATTTTGATTTACAGTTGACAATTCTTTTTGTAAAATATATAAGCAGCTTAACAAAAAAGTTGGCAGTAATCACAAATTATGCCAGTAATTTAAAATACAACACTACACTGGGCAATCTCACAATTTACCTATCGGAAATAATCAGGAAAAAAGAGAACACATACCAGTAATAAAACTCTATTTGAGAGATATAAATAGGAAGCATTCATTCACGCTTTCTTTTGGGAAATATCCTTGAACTTCAGGTTGCATTGCTTTTGGCTCAGGTTGAAAGAGTTTATTAGGTTCATCAAAGCATTTCACACACTGCTATGACTCTGACGAGGGAAAACAAATCTCATGATTGCACAAATTGACAAATAAGGCCAAGTTTGAAGGTTCGCTTGGGGCATTTGGCACAGTCGGGTCATGTCGAAGAATAAATATGGCAATGGTCGTGTAATGGGTTAACATATGAACGCGTTGCTTACATAGACACATGCCTAAAATACCCTCAGACATAGATATGTCACGCGTGAGTTTTCCCCATCCCATCACACAGGATGAAAGGTGAAATGCAGGGCAGACACACATCAAAGAATGAAGAGAGGGAAAAAATTGGAGCCATCCTGTCTCTTTAACTGACTGACTTCCCAGCTTGTTTTTTCCACATTATGGCTGTCGTAAAAACAGCAATTCAGACCATGGGTGTTTGCTCTTCATGTACCGGTAACCTTGCTCTGCTCCGTCACTTTTTAAGCTGACCCGGGTTTGAACTCGCAGTGAGACAATGATCATATTTATGATATTACTGCACACTCTGCTCCACATGAAAACAGGGCATAACAGCTATGGCACGGTTCCAAGTTAAAGTCTAATGTGGGATCATATCCTGACAAATGTCCTAACTTATTAGTTGGACATACACGGACATACTGCAGTGTTCCCGGATTTCACTATTATATTGTAATGTATATTAATATTGAAAATTCAATCCTGATAATAATGACTCTAACCAACTCTGTGTATTGTTATAGCAAATAATAGAGGTGTCTATATAAATAGAAACAGCACAATTCAAATGTAACTATTATAAATAAGAAATATTCAGCTTAATTTTTAATTCCAGATGCTGTACATGTGTAGAGAAGCTTTCTAAACTCTGTACTGGGCTTTTAAGGACCCCCACGCCAAAGAAGGACAAAAAAGTGGGACATTTAAGGGATTTAAAATGTAAAAGTAGAGCTTCACAGTTAAGCTCCTCAATTAAATCCTCTACGGCATTTCTGATGGCTCCACAAGCCCAGAGTAATGAGTGTAAACGACGGGAATATTGGCAACAAAAGAGCCTCGAATGCTCCCTTTTGTGTCGGGGGAATTAACACCTTTTCAAAGTGAAATCCCTGGATTGTCTGCCTTCTACAGGAGGTGGTATTAAAATGCGCCTATAACAAATGGTTCAGAGTTTGGAGCAGCTTCTGCCCTGTGGGCGGGGCGAGATGACACCACAATTAAAGATGAACTTTGTGTGAACTAATTTATCTGAGGAAGGTAACAGGAGGAGACCTGCGCGCAATGGATATATAAGGGCGCACAAGCGAGGACGCCCTCAGTTTGTGCGTAAAGACGCGTCCCCTCTCCAGAAATTCTTTTGCGATCTTTGCGAGCTTCGGCATGGGGCTGTACACGCTCATAGTTACCTTTCTCTGCACCATCGTGCTCCCCGTGTTGCTCTTTCTCGCCGCGGTAAAGTTGTGGGAGATGTTATTGATTCGCCGGGTCGATCCGAACTGTGGAAGTCCCCTGCCGCCAGGTACCATGGGCTTACCCTTCATTGGAGAAACGCTCCAGCTGATCCTCCAGGTACGCGTGCGCTTTTATTGCCATTTGTACAAGTTCAGCTGAATGTGCTTAGCTGCTAAATGTTTTGTTGTGTTAACAAGAGATGCATGTGGAGTCAAATGTGCGTCTGGAATATGTGTGCCAATAACGCGTTGTCTTTACACGCAGAGAAGAAAGTTTCTCCGGATGAAACGCCAGAAATACGGATGCATCTACAAAACTCACCTCTTTGGTAACCCGACTGTCAGGGTGATGGGAGCTGACAACGTGAGGCAGATTCTGTTGGGAGAACACAAGCTGGTTTCTGTTCAATGGCCAGCATCAGTGAGAACTATACTGGGATCTGACACGCTCTCCAATGTTCATGGCACTCAACACAAAAACAAGAAAAAGGTAAGGATGCAATTTTTGTGTGTGTGTGTGTGTGTGTTTTGTATGGTAATGTTGTAAAATGTAGTTATTTAGTAATTTTCTTCCAGTATTATAACAAGGTTCTTTGAGGAACCTGTGCAAGAACCTTGCCAGTTTGTCAGTGCATGGTTCCTCCAGTATATACATTACATTTAAAAGGTTTTAAGGCACTTGAGATGTTCCTTGATTACATATTTGAGGCATCTTCACAAGTTAGCTTAGAAGTTGTACGAACCTCAGATATCTAGTATCAAGTATCTTCTCATGTTTATAATGCCAATGTTAACTGCACAGTAAACTTCATTTTGTGCATTAAAATTAAATTTGTTTTGAGAAGATGCACTGATAATATTTTTTCTTCTGTTCTGCTTAGGCCATTATGAGAGCGTTCTCAAGAGATGCTCTTGAGCACTACATTCCAGTTATCCAGGAGGAGGTGAAGAGCGCCATACAAGACTGGCTGCAAAGAGATACATGTGTGCTGGTTTACCCAGAGATGAAGCGACTCATGTTTCGTATAGCCATGAGAATCCTTCTTGGTTTTGAGCCTGAGCAAATCAAGACAGATGAGCAGGAACTGGTGGAAGCTTTTGAGGAAATGATCAAAAACCTCTTCTCTCTGCCCATTGATGTTCCCTTCAGCGGCTTGTACAGGGTAAGTTACTCTAGAACAGTCTGAAGATGCGTTTTCGGTATGTGGAAAAACTTACATGAGAAAATAACCACCTGCAATTTGTTCGCCAGGGTCTCAGAGCGCGCAATTTCATTCATTCCAAAATCGAGGAGAACATCAGGAAGAAAATTCAAGACGATGACAACGAAAACGAGCAAAAACACAAAGATGCTCTTCAGCTGTTGATTGAGAACAGCAGGAGAAGTGATGAGCCCTTCAGTTTGCAGGTAACTATTTCTCATTAGACTTCTCAGATGTTAATAAGTACATCCGGTCAAGGAACATCAATAATGAAGTTTATGTTTCCCTCAGGCAATGAAAGAAGCTGCTACTGAGCTTCTGTTTGGCGGACACGAGACCACTGCCAGCACTGCAACCTCACTAGTGATGTTCTTAGGTCTAAATTCAGAAGTGGTGCAGAAAGTCCGAGAGGAGGTTCAGGAAAAGGTATGATCCAGTTCCCCTTCAATTTGATGGAACATATAAACTAGTGCTGTGGGCTAACGGACCGATTTTTATTCTCAGGTTGAAATGGGCATGTATTCACCTGGAAAGACCTTAAGTATGGAGCTGTTGGAACAACTGAAGTACACTGGATGTGTGATTAAAGAAACTCTCCGAATCAACCCTCCTGTACCTGGAGGCTTCAGAGTGGCACTCAAAACCTTTGAGCTGAATGTAAGTTGAACATTAAGGCTTGATCGGTAATATTATAGACCGTTCCCCCATGCTGTATTTCACCCAAAAACACCAAAATTATCTTTCATTTTCCTTCAGGGTTACCAGATACCTAAAGGATGGAACGTCATCTACAGCATTTGCGACACGCATGACGTTGCTGAGGTGTTTCCTAACAAAGATGAGTTCCAACCGGAGAGGTTCATGAGCAAAGGCCTGGAGGATGGCTCCAGGTTTAACTACATCCCCTTCGGAGGCGGTTCCAGGATGTGTGTGGGCAAAGAATTCGCCAAAGTGTTACTCAAGATCTTTTTAGTCGAGCTAACACAGCAAAGCAACTGGATTCTTTTAAATGGACCCCCGACAATGAAAACGGGGCCAACCGTTTACCCAGTGGACAATCTCCCCACCAAGTTCAGTAGTTATGTCAGAAATTAGTCCTGAACTAACATGAGCTTTGTACATATGTTATATTTTAGATGAGCTGTGATGTATTGGATATTTTATATTTTGTTTATATAAAATCGGTGTATATAAGTCTATACAAGAAAGCAAAAACGAGGGCACTATTTTTTCATGGATCACTGTAATTCTACAAAGTGTCTGTGATGTATATTTATAATGTAGTTGTGTTATATATATATATATATATATATATAGCTTTTGTACTGTATGCAACTTATTTAACTTGCTCTTTATCATATGGGTTTTATTTAATAAAACAAGTTCTTTTAAATTTTAACAGACTTTTCATTACTGGCAATAAGTTGTTGCTAATATAGAATTTTATTCAAGTGCAAAGCACATGCATATGCAAATTTTAAGATTGAACATTCTTGGCAATGTCCTGATCTTTTGTCATGTAAAAAGTGGAATCGGTATCCTATTTAAAAAGGTCTTCTAGGCAAACAGGAACACTGAGCTCTTATTAGCAACTAAAGCATTATTAAAAATTGAAAGTACCTTTAGCCCTGACATTAAAGAAACCGGGGTTCAGATAATGATGGGTTTGAGTCTAAACTGTTTGAAGAGATCTTCATCACAGAAAACAATCATTGCCATTAGATTAAATATCCAAACAGCTCTCTGGGTAAAACTGTCAAAGCATATATAAAATAATATATTATAAGCAATATTTAAGATGAACTTTTTCTGGATAATGTCAAAACATTATTATTATTATTATTACTGTAACAATTATTTTTAATTCTGTTAAAATGTATTTAATATAATACATTCTGCTTTTGTGGAATCTGTCCATCTCTCAATCATCATTGTTATTGTACTGCTTTTTATGTTTTAAAAACTACAAAGCTGCTTTGATCTTGAAACTAAACTTTTAAAAATGATTTCACTAAGATTGCTAGGAAACACAAAGTGGCATCTGATATTTATATGCATTTAGAGGCGTGAGCTCCATTTCTCACTATAAATGAAGAGTTCATGTGCAAAAGCACATCACTTTTTTTTTAATATACCTTTTAACAATTAAAAAAAAAATCTTTGTGCATTTCAATTAATCTCAATTAAACTGCAGTGGGGGTTATTTTTTGATTAGATAAAAAAAAGTAGATAACTAAAAGCATGATAACATAATAAAAACATGATTTTTGAAAATGTAAAAAACAAAAAAATAGTTATCTGTTTTTGATAATAAACTCTTCAATTGAGCCTTAAAAGTGTGGTGTGTCTTAAATATGATATACAACTAAGAAATGTGCAATTAAAAAAAAAATTTTTTTGTCTTTTTATTATTGTTTTAGTAACTTTAGCATATTATTTAAAAGCAAAATGTCTAAAGATTTAACAAACTGTTTTACAGGGTTATCTTTTTAAAACACTTAACATGTTAACAAATAAAGAATTACGATTCTTAGAATTTTTACATGTTTGTAGTTTAATAGAAATCATCATGTAAGTCTATTTTATTTTCTTATTACTGATGCTGTTTCTCTGTTTTGAGTAATAAAGTTTTTTAAAGTACTTGCAAACGACAAATGCATTACCCCCGGCGGGGGCGCGTCTCCCAGCGCACAGGGGTCATGTGGAAGGGACTTGTCCTTGTGTGACACGGCATGAGAGACAGAGAAGGCGGTGAGATGCTGGCAGATGCCTCTCTCGGCCATTTCTCGGCTTTTCTCTGCTGCTGATTTACATGCGTCCCGCCGCAGGCCTGACACCTTTATGTTCAGCCACCCTATCGCTGCAGGTCCAGGCCTTGGGAGAGATGCAGCTGAACTTTTCCTCCTATCACCTTGTAAAGAACGTCTGTCCGGCCTATTGTTTGACATCTAGGGGCGACAACAAAACTTTTTATTCCCAGAGCCATTTTTTCTCTAAATTTGTGCGTATATACAGAATTTATAGCAAGCAAATGAAAGAGGCCTGTTTTTATTCACTCCCTTGAACTGAACACAGTGTAAATCAGCGTAATTGCAGGGTGTTTTCCCTCAGACACTGAACTGCTTGTTGTTTAGCGTAAGGAAAGAGGACAAAAGAAGCATTTTCAGCGGAGAAGTTTCTTTTTTTGCATTTTCTGCACAAAATGTAAGCCATGCCTGTGCTGAAGCCTCCGTGCTGTGGCACTGCAGTTGCTAAGCTATTTAGAACGTTTTTTATTGTTCTTATGTTTGATTGGATGTTGAATTGAAGGCATTCTTTCACTGCAAATGTAAGGCATTTGTTCACCTATTTTATTGTCCATATCTGATCATTTAAAATAACGAAGACGTGTATTTTTTTAGCAATATTTGCACTGATATATCAGATGAGAACATCGTTTGAAGTCAAGTACCTCCTGTAGAGCTGCTTATAGCTGAAATTAACGTTTAATAACTTAAGGGTTTTGTGTTATTGACATTTACTGAGTTGAACTGAATCAACACTGAACTTTCTTGAGTTGAATAACAAATTTGTTTTATATTGCATTAAATCTGCATGTATCGTCATGTTTGTTAATAAAAGCTGATTCATGCTAAGTTTAGTTCAAATCTATTATACTTCACTTGGAGGACTACTTGTGAACAATGCGCATTTCTTAACGTTAAGCCTAAAATATGTGTTAATATATGTTCTTTGAATAATATGCAAGATATTTCCAATGTACCTTAAGTATATTTGCAATAATTCCACTTTCACAATCAGAGATACTTCAGCAGATCTACTTCCACACAACTAAAGCACATAAAATACAAAAGTTGATCCAATTTAGCAGACTTCAAGTATACCAAAAGTACAATTTTAGTATATTTATTTGATTTAGTAGGACAAGCCGCATGAATTAAAGCTTCCCTCAAGTCTGTTGCATAAATGTTTTATACTTATAGGTTTATTCACAAACATGTCATTCCAGCTAAACGTACTCCAAAGGGGAAGTGTTAAAGATGTCTGAACCAAGCTGACTGATACGGCTCTCCAACACTGAAGTGAAAATGACTTTTTCATTACCATGAGGGTCAATGAGAAGTTTTCTAAAAGCATTTACACGTCTGCTGCCCTCTTGCCCTCCTGCTGAATCATATCAGACCTTTCCAGCTTTCAATCGGATTAACTATTAGCAGCCCATTGCTATTTTTTATAATTGAGGGGGGGCTTTTCACGGGTCCCCAGGGTCAGGAAAAGTTCAGTCGTTTACGAAAAAGGCATGACCTCACAGAGACATTAATTTATCCATGAGCTTCATGAGCTGGAAGTTTTGCAGGTCTGGTTTACTATTGATGAAGAAAACAAGCTCAAAATAGCTCGCCAAAGCCCCTTGTACGAGAACAAAGTAAAAGAAGCGTGTGACCTCCTTCAGGTATAAAGTACAACACCCAAAAACATTGACATATTTTAGATCATTTGTCAATAGTCCTGCAGTTTGATCCTTTTTTATTAGTGTAAAACCTAAAACAAGCATCACCATTAATTGCTCATACTTGTAACTTGTAACTCATCTTGTAACAGTAAATATTGAACTTAATCAAGACACATTATTTATGTAATGGTACAATAGGCTACAAATTGTTTTAAAGCAGAAAAGTGTGAAAAGTGTAGTGCAGCTCAACCAAAGATAATAATGTCAATATGTAGCTCAGGTTAGTTCAATATTGTTTCAGGTATGCTTTAATCCAAATTTAGTTCTCATACAATAACACTATTCTAATATTGAGCCAAAGATGACATATAAGGAAACTTAAACTCATTAACAGGAGAAACAATAAAATGTGCAGCTTTAATGCAAATACAAAAATATAAAAGAATCAACAAAATGCATGATATATAAAGGCTTATGTGTGTGTGTGTGTGTGTGTAGAAGAGCAACAGTTTAAATTTCCTGATGGATTTGTTTCTTGTCGACATGCAGCTTTTCGCTTCACAAGACATTAATAATGGGTAATTGTGATGTTTTAATCAGCTGTTTAGACTCTCATTCTGACAAGCACAGGATCCATTGGTGAGCAAGTGATGCTATGCTACATTTCTCCAAATCTGTTCTGAAGAAGAAACAAACTCATCTACATCTTGGATGGCCTAAGGGTGAGTACATTTTCTGCAAATGGTCATTTTCTGGGTGAACATGCAAGGGATAGTAACCAACCCCCCTGAGCACCCTAGCAACTGCATCATAGCAATAATATCTTACCCTTTAACCACGGCGCCCAGGCAAAGCCTATTTACATTTTCTCCATAGAAATATCCAAATCTATTTATTTATCATCCAATACAGTGACATCACAGCGAACAAAGAAATGAAAACCTCAAATCTCTTTGATGAGATTCTGTGCTTTTGTCAAACAAGGTAGCAGAGTATGAAGCTGTGCTCAAAGCAAATGATGAATGATTTCTCTGTTTGAGCGTGTATACATCCACACCCGACACAGTTCAGGAGGCGGCTTCACTCTGGTCAAGCTGACGCGGCTCAGGTTTCTGACTTGACCAGCAGCGTACACAATAAGCATGCACCATTTAGTCCTTAGAATAACACCCAACAAGTGAAAACAAATTCCCTAAATCTTCTGGAAAGAAGACCTCATTCCAGTCTAGGCAGCTGAATATCAGGAGCCTGTTCGAAGCGAAGATGATTTATAGCCTTTACCTGTGGCTTTCAGGTGAAGTTGCATGACTATAACCATTAGTGGGGTTGTTTTGGCTTCTTTCCTCCAGTTGGGGAAACTACTTAAAATTGTGACTTTTAAAGATACAATCTCATAATTTAAAATAGCATACAATACCTTTCGGAAAATTAGTTAGCTAAAGTAAAAGTTAATATTAAAAGGAAGCTAGGTGAAAGCTATGACTTTGCAGTTTGAATTATGGTTGCATTAGATATTATAAATGCATGTTTTTAAACATTATCAAAATCAAAAAAGTTGTCTGTCAGTATTATTTAATGAATCTGAGCTGTAATTCCAAAATGGTATGCATTAACAATTTTTTGCTAACTGTGAGGTAATTATAGTTTTATCATTAATAAATGCAACAATAGAAATTAATTTATCACTCTACTTGGGTTTTCTGCGTAATCCTTGGCAAAAAGCATTGAGAATGATAATATTCATATGTATAATTTCTTTTATCAACCATAAGACGTAAACAGCAATTATATCAACGCTGAATTCACATGCCTCCCAAGTGCATTTGTTTTCGACACAACCTTAAAACACCTCAAGACATCCAGACAAGACATAAGACAACCAATTACAGTGCGATCCGCTGAGGTGGGAACTAATGATTGACTTTCTGAGACAACATCTGCTACGATGACCTTCTGACGGCAACATCTGACGCGCTTTTAAGACAAGTTCAAACAGTCCTCAGAGTTGATGCCTCACAGCGGCCTCAAGCTGCTCATTCTGAGGTTTGCGGCATCTCGTTGCCCGACATATAAACCTGAACAAACGTACATAAGTGCTTCAGTTTCTCTTTAAAATACAACTCAGGTCCTCAAACAGCCCTGAAAAGACTCATAAAACCTGAGACTCCAAAGATTTGTCGCAAACAAACACGAAACATGAAAATCTCTAATATGAAGACACTGGAAAATTGTTCAATTATAATTGAAATAATACCACAATAAAAAACATATACTGTAATAATCGATTTAAAGGCTCACTAATTGGGTTCTGAGTAAAGGTTTATGTGCCTGAGCTCATGCAGCCATGATGAATAACAGCAATAAATCTTTAGGGATGTTTGAGTTTTGTAGATGTTTAGCCAAGTGCACTTGGCATTCAGTGGCAAGTCAAAGGCTGATAACCTGCGAGCTCACTGTGAGACCTCAGCACATCTACTACTGCATCTATACGTCTAAATGTTGGAATTGGACTCCAGCACAAAGCCACATACCACTGAAAGTTCAAAAGTTCAGTCTAGCCATGAACTTTGTCAGGACTCAAGCTGTTCTGCAGCCGAAGGATTATCACCCAAGCTCGTTCCTGAATAAAATGATTGTGAAATTAATAACATTCCGTTTCATACAAAGCCCTATTTGCCTATACTTCTCTGAAAAACCAAATCCAGTTCATTCTGTCCAATAGGCAACCAAACAAATAATAGGGAATTAAAAAGAACAATAAATGTGTCATATTGCTTTATCTTCTAGTGTTTTATTACCCTGCACACTTCAGAAATGGAACAGGTAGGGTCGCTCCGAGGTCACAGGAGCTATAACAGGGCGAACTTCATCCAGATAAGATGTGGAAACCTCTCCCTTGTCATATAGTTATGATCGAGAGGAGGAAATATGTCAATAACAACAATTCAGTGGCTCCCCTTCCCGCTTGAATTTAAATATTGCAATTTAGTACATTGAAAGGATATTAACATTAAACGTAGCATCAAATAACACTACTGTAAAACTATGAAAGGACAGCGGTTTCTTATTTTGAAAGTCTAATTTGTCTATTTCAGTCATCTTTTCAGAATGACGAAAGCATTTCTGTTTTTTTTGACACATCATTGTACGCATTTGCACATCTTGACTTACAAGCAGTACGTCTGATTCTTTCAGTTCTCAGGAGACAGAGAGCAGACGGAGACTCTTCAGCACTGCTGATAAAACGGAGTCTAGTCTGCGTGTCTCTGCGTTTAGTGTCTTCTCTCAAGTCACAAACCCTCTGTCAGACACTTTATACCCCATGTCTGTTCATGTATCTCTTAATGGCCTGTGTTTTTAATTTCGAAAAGCCACTACAAAGGTTTTCTTTTAAATGCTCTGAAAACTATATAACAGACTTTTGGAAACGATACTGCTTTTATAGTCATATCTCTACTTTACATTCAAAATAAAAACACAAACGTCTGGATCTTGGAGGTGTTTGAAGTACGTTTCAACCTTTCATCAAGTCATTAACTATAGTGTAATCAATACATGTGACTGATGGAATCTCATACTTTTATTGCTCTTTTATTGCACTTTGTAACCTCATTAACTTTTCAACTTTGTCTCAGAGGTTTCTTTTAAATAAAGGTGGGACATAAGATCACATGGCTCGGATTGTCATTTCCGACATTGGCATCTTGGAAGATCTGCACACTGTGAGACATCATGCACTTCTCTTGTAGTATAAGGGTGTATAGAAAAAAGGATGCAATGTTTTGAAATCCATGCACTATATGTGGAGTTAAACTGTAATTTAGGACACAACTATTATACAAAACAGAAATTTAAGAGAGGCAATGAAGCTGAGCAATGCAAGAGAGCCCATGAAACTTTAGTGAAAAGTGAAACACCTGATGCTGCTGGTTTCTACCTCTCCATTTTGTCATGTCCTCCCCTCCCCCGTCCTCATTCATGTGGCCTGTACATGAACCCTTGCTGACTTTTTACCCTTCACTCCCTACCTGCTAACACACAAGCAGCTGTTTTTCTCTGTCCTCACAGGGATGCACAGAAATGTTAAAACAACAATAGCTTCTCCATCAAGAATCTCATTGTAAAATCTGAACTTAGGTATTTAACCTCAAAAAGAAAGGGTACAATTTTGTTAATAACTAGGTTTATTTTATTAACCTTATGAACTTAGTGTCAATGTTAATTTCTTCATGCACTATTTAAAAAAAATACATATATCTGTAAATATTATTTAACTGAGCTAACTGAACCAACGATGAACAGCTGTATTATTAACTAACATAAAGATTCATAAACACTATGAATTGCTTATTGTTAATTCATTTGAGTTGATGTTAAAAAACATAATTTTTTAACTATCCCACTTTTTCACATGGGTAAGTGTAAATAAAGAAATGGGTGTGAAATACTGATTAATATTAGTATTAGAAGAAAAAAAAGTAGCATAACTACAATAGGAAATCAGTTGCCTGCAATAATAGTCAGCTATACACAAAAATATAAATGTGACCCTGGACCACAAAACCAGTCTTAAGTAGCACAGGCATATTTGTAGCAATAGCCAAAAATACATTATATGGGTCAAAATTAGCTTTAATGAAAGAAAATCATGAGGATATTAAGAAAAGACCATGTTCCGTGAAGGTATTTTGTAAATTTCCTATTTTTGATTAATAAATCTGCATTGCTAAGAACATCATATGGACAACCTTTAGCGTTTAGAATCTTTGCACCCTCCAAATTCCAATTCCAAATTTTCCAAATTCCAAGTTTTCAAATAGTTGTATCTCAGCCAAATATCGTCCTATCCTAACAGAAAAGCTTATTAATTTATTATTGAAAAATTACCCTTATGACTGGTTTAGTAGTCCAGGGTCCCAAATGTTACGACTGACCAGTATTCATAATGTAATTTGAATATTCTGATCCTATTTTAAGGAACTGAACGTTCTGACTTTTTAAGTGCCTTTAGATACGTGACGCTTTTGTTTCCTGAGGGTACTTTATGAGGACATTTCTCAAGGTTCACGGATGGGTCTGGCCTGTAATGAGGTTGCTAATCCTGTAAAGAGCACAATATCGCAGGTAGAGGTATGTGAAGCCGTTTCGGTATGTGGAAACAGATAACGGTGGAGCTTCCCACAAAAAGCTTGTAGCAAAATGATTAATTTGCTCTTCCCATCAGAAGCACGGTCTATGAACAGCTGCTGTAGACTTTGAAAGCAAGTGAAGAAGACTGGGCCAGTTCATTGGGAGGGCAGAGGCGATATAGAGTGGTATGTCTGTGACATTTGTGCGCACACATGCACACACACACACACACACACATATGCTGAAAGAGTTACCTCCCATTACCTCCTTCACGAGAGGAACGCTTTGCAACATTTCACCCTCATCCAACCTGCCATTATCTTCTCCTCCGATACTCTTCGGGTTCATTCCCATGCCAGACCGAGCAAGCAACGCCATTTATTTTCCACATCCGTCATTGTGAAAAGAAAACACGGTTTGGCTCTAGTGGGGAGGCTTGAATGGTTTCTAACACCATCCTCTGACTTAATGATCAAAAACGATGAGTTATTACTTGTACGCCAAGGGTTCGAAGCGATGGGGGCTGCTTTGGAGGTGTAACTTATCAGTTGAGGAAAACTCTAATGGTGGATCGCTTTGCTTGGCTCCTCGGCCACCTAATCCATCATTCGGCCTATCCGTCAAGAGCCTTCTGTTTCAGTCCTGTCTTTGATTCAGCAAAGTTCAGTGCTGAGTCTTTCTTTACACTATCACTGCCTGGAGAACATGTGTCAGCAGCTTATACCAGACTTTTTAGTGCGCACTGAGCGAGTTACTGATTCAATATTAAATATTTGAAATTGGTTATGGTTATTTTCGAGGAACATTTGTGACCGCAAAACTAGTCTTAAGTGTCAATTGTTCAAAATTGAGATTTATACATAATCTGAAAGCTGAATCATTTTTATGAATGTATGGTTTGTTAGGATCGGACAATATTTGGTCGAGGTACAGCAATTTGAATATCTGGACTCTAAGGGTGCAAAACAATCGAAATATTGAGAAAATTACTTTTAAAGTTGTCTAAATGAAGGCCTTAGCGATGCATATTACTAATCAAAAATGAAGTTTTAATATTTTTACAGTAGGAAATTTATCTTCATGTAACGTGGTCTTAGTGATCCTAATGATTTTTGGCATGGAAGTAAAATCGATCATTTTGACCCATCCAATGTATTTTTGCTATAAATATATCTCGGCAATATAAGTTTTGAGGTCCAGGGTCACATTTTTAAACATTCTGAAGGGAGAAGATTCACTCTGACGTCATTCTGACATTTCCAACCCAGTCTCACGGCAGTTCGTGATGTAGTCAGGTAATTTAATTTAATCTATTTATTTGTGCCAGGGACACGTTAATTTCGTTATTTTCGTAAATCCAGCACGTTTTTTAAACTAATGCATTTCAATTTGTCTGCATCTTAGTATAAAAAACATGCTGGAATAATTACTAAATAAACGTCTCCCTGCCACAAATAAATACAGTGAGACTGGGTAGCAAACACATTTCTGGGGTCTCATAGGACATTAAAATTGATCTAAAAGATTAATAACTTAAAACCTATTGTGACAAAATAGATATTGTGCTGTTGTGACCCTTAAAGAAAAACAACATGGAATTCACATGTGAAATATGTGGTTTTGGAAGGTTTTTTTTTAACGGTGTGAATGTGTAAAACCCATTTCATGTGTTTCATATGAGCTTCACATGTGATTTTAACATATGGTTTTTCTGTAAGGGTATTTATGAATGGATTTTATGCCCTATAAGGAATTATAACAGTGATTGTTAAAATTAGTATTGCTCAAATGCATACATTTATATATATATATATATATATATATATATGAAATTAATACTTTTTTTCAACAATGATGCATTAACTGACCAAAAGTGACAGTTAAGGCATTAATTTCAATAGAATTCCTTTTGCTGGAAAAGGAAATCAATACATTAGAAAGATTTCTGAGGGATGACATGACACTGCAGACTGGAGTAATGATTCTTATATTATATATTATAGTATTTAAACATACTATTTTTGCAATGTCATTGTGTAATTCTTAAATAGATATATTTTACTATATTTTTGAACAGATAATTGCATCTATGATAAGCAAACATCTTTTAAAAACGTTTAAATGGTTGTAAATTATGTACATATGTTTTTATTCTCCCCAACATCTTCTATCAATTCAGCTTTAAATATTTATTTATTAACATTAATATTAGTTTATTAACTCATTTATTTACTATTATTATGTTTATTATTATTGGTTAATGGAAAATTTAAATTGAATTTAAAATTTAAAAGCCATTTGAAATTGAATAAATGTAGTGATAATTCCTTTATAATATCTGCATGATGAATATCAATTGGTATTTTCATTCCAGCTGACAGAAACCCAAATGCACAATAAATATCAGGACATTTTTTAAAATGAGCAGATGTCACCTGTTGATGTTTGCTGTGAAGTACCAGCCCTGAATTGGCCGGTGTAGATGTTGGAGGTAGCAGGAGTGTGGTAGGTGTGTTGAGGAACATTGAGATGAGCTCATGCTGAGACAGACAGGGACAGATGAGGACCGCTGGTGCTCACAGCTGGGAATCCAGTCAGGGCCAGAGAGTCTTTCAGTAAACTCCACAGCCCTGCTCAGACCCCTCCTGACCTGAACATAACCCCACTGATGCTAATTCTTATTTATTGCCTATTAAAGAGCAATGCATTATCCTCTCATGCCGCAGTGTGATTTAGCACTCTTCAAGTCCAGTGTCTCACCCTTCCTGCTCTTCATCGCGTAAAGAGCAATTTACAAGCAGACCATTGGTAACCTCTTGGGCTTTTTAAAAAGCAACAGCCTCATTTTCTAATGAAAATGTGCAAAATTTGCCTCCATAATAGTAATATGTTCTGAGTTCAATGTTAAAAACTAACAAGCCTCAAAGTATTAACCCCTGAAAGATGGATAATACTACCTTAAAGCAGTAATATACCCTCAATCTTGGAAGAAAGTGCCGTTCATTGTATTGAGTGTGCACTTGTAGTGCAAACTTAACTGTACTTGCCGATAATATTATATTGGTAACTAGGTCATACCTAAATAAAGCACTTTCATGACTATGTTTCTTAACCCACTTAAGTAAGCTTGAAATAAAGTACATTTTGTATTGATGTTTTACCTTTAAGTGTATTTTAATCGTTTTAATATTTTGTCATGCTTCAAAGAAGTAAACCTATTTTGAAATGTTACTAAAGCACAAGTACTTGATTATAATTGTAAATGCAGTGGATTAATGTATTAAACTGCAACTACATTGTTACAAATGTGTAATAACAAAAAATTGATAATACAATGTTGGTTTTTGCTACAGATATTCTTCTTGTGAATGGTTTTGTGCTCCAGGATCACAAATATGTCACTTGATGTCACTTTATCTTTCCCCAGGCAAAAATCACTCTGAAAAAAAAAAAAAAGCTCTGAGGGATTATACAGAACAAACACTGCTTTGATATTTATTTCCAAACACAAATAAAATAGGCTTCCGTTTCTCTACCACGTGTTACAGCTTTTGCGAAGTCTCAGTTAAATTTACAAAGAGAAGTTGCAGGAAAAGTGGGATAAATGTGGGACTGGCTCCGTATGAAATGAGTGTCGTTTACGGCACTCGGCACAGGGGCGTCTAAAGAGAGGTACCTGCTAAGTGCCGTCATTAAGCTGGAGTCAAAGTGTCTACAGGACTTGCATTGTGCACTGCGGCCCTTGTTTCCTGTCAGACCTGGAGATGTGAATTGTCCTGGGGCCCTTCAGGTTAAACCGGGGCTGGGGGTAGAGACGGGACAGAAGGACACAAAGGAACAAGAGAGGTGACGGTCTAAGTGAGTCTAGTCACCCGGTCTGTCTCCTCCCACCGACCCTCTCTTATCTCGCTTGTGACTGGCATCAGGTCTACAGTAGCAAGCTGCGAGGACGCATTTCACACTTTCAGTTAGGGATATATTATGTAGTGTGACACCTCACCTGCTTGTGAAAAGCGGAGACACACTATCAGGACAGGTCCCTGCTTCTTTGAACTGAAGCTCCACACCCCGGTGAGCTCGTTTGCATTTTATGCTTGCGTCAAAGCAGTCTGATACGTGCCGACGTCGTAACGGTGCTCTGAGCGTGGTGTGAGACGCCGTCCTCAGATCTTCTGGAGCCTCGGGGACTATTCAGGTGCTGCAATCAAAGACGCACTCCTCCATAAATCGGCTTTCGTACTCAACTTTATAGGCCCTGATTTGTCAGAACAAGGAGTGAAAGGAGTCGTGGTCAGGGGTTAACTGCAGTCCACATCTGGGAAGATACAGGTTTCATACAGCTTACAAATGCTCTCCTCGAGAACGCAGATCATAGATCGTTTCTGCTGCATTGTTTTCTATGTTAAACGCCTCTTTGAACTCTCAGTAACTGTGGATCACGGACCAGAAAGTTTTGGTCGTCATATTCGGTTATACCTGATCTCTAAGTAAATGGATTCTTTGCACATGCATTTATATTCTATATAGTCTCTGTGCAGCATTAATTAGGTAATCAAATTAGTTAAAAGTTTCTTTAAACACAGGAAACGTGTCATGCTGATTTACGTGTGATGACATTAAATAGTTGTGAAAATAAACATATATGTATAAAAAATTATATATAAAATCTGTAAAACATTTTCATAGATTGTTTATTGATTCATATAAAATAAGTATTATAATATTTACATTTAATTGAACTAAATTACATTAAAACTTAATAATATGTTTAATTAACATAATCATGCAAATAAATAAATTAAATTAAATGGTGATACTTTCATATATTTAAATTGAATACTTATAATTACATTAAAAGTTTATAATTATTACACATTTCTAATATAATAGTAGAAATAAATAAACATTCACAGCCATGTGAATTTATATAAAATGTATATTATTATATATTTAAATAAATTAAAAAAACTATATAAAATGCATAAAAACTATGTAATCATATATGAATCAAGACGTTTATTTACTGTAATACATAAATGTGTATTATCCATTTAATTTAAATTAGCTCTAGAAATATAATACATCCATATGTATTTATTCATATAAAATATATATGTAAAATAATAGACTTAATTATTTTGATTATTGGTTTGGACAGTGTGTGACTCATATTGTGTGCTTAATACCTGTTAATAACTGTACAGAAAGGTGAATTCCAATTGCTTTTTTTACCGCTATTATTTTCCCGAATTGGGAATTACAGAGTACTATCACGATTGGATTATTCCCCAGAACTGCATGACTACAAAGCATTTCCCAGTCTGTTGTCATGGCTACAGTTTAGTATTTATCTAAGTGCTGGTAAAAACAGCTTTAACTTTTTCACAGCAACGAACTGTGGTTAAGTGTGCCATTTATGCAATGATAAAATCAACAGTTGGAAATGCAAAAACATTAATTGTTCAAGATAGGTTTCACTAGTCTCCAGTTGGTCAACAGATAGTCCTGCCTCAAACTCAAATCACTGGCTTGTGATGAATCTGAAGTAACAACTACTTCATTGTGACATCTATGGATTATTGTTGGATTTTGGGCATTGTACACAATCTATACATTAAAAAGGACAGAAGACAGTACTTAAAAATAAAGAGAAATGCACTATTTTCCTTAATTAGGGACATTAGGAAACACTGATGTCTAGTGTTTATTACTTGGCAGTCAATGGGACAGTCACAAGCCTCCTGGTTTTCATCCAAAATATCTTAAATTGTTTTCCGAAGATGAACAAAGCTTTTAAGGATTTGGAACGACATGGGGGTACGTGATTAATGACAACATTTTCATTGTGGGGTGGAGTAACCCTATAACAATCCTTTCAGGCTGGCACACGTTCATCCAGCACCAGTTTTCAAACCAATTGCTTCAATACTTCCATTAGCTCCTTCTTTTCACGTGTCCTCCTACCCCCGTGTGCTTGCTGGTGCATTTATCATCCATTTTCACTTTTGTTGAGGCCATGCATCAAATGATCAATCATAGCCGAGTGTTTTCCTTAGCATCAGCCATCTTTCATTGTCACCATCAAAGGACTGTCTCGTCTCTTTTGTGGGAGTGAGAAAGAAAGAGAGGGGGTTAAAGGACAGGAGCGCAGGGTTTCATCCTTACTCCACACCGTCGCCGTGAGAGAAGCTGAGGTGTAGCGTCAGTAGCAGAGAAGTATCTCTCCCTGCTCTTGGGTTTTTCACCGGCCTGCCCTCCGATTCACCTTGAGCTGTTGCCGAACCCTCCATCCCTCTCCATCTGTCACCAGCAGAGAAGCTCTGTTTTACTGCGGCTGGAACCGCGAACAGCAGATCTGGGTTCAGCCAAGATTCACCAGGAATGCGTTTTAACCACACACTCTGCATGTGACCCTCTCACACTTACAAGCTTGCTTTTATTTATAGACTAGTCAATCAGAGAGAGAGAGAGTTCAGGGGTTTATAACATTCGCGGTGAACACTGGAACAGTCCTGCTCTGTGGTAGATCGGCCATGATAACACTACAGCCGTCCTCTGGAGCTTTTACTGACTCGCGTTCCAGAAACTCCACGAATGCGGCCGCTCAGTAGATCTGCTTCATCTAAACCAGTGAAAGTTTAGAATTATTCCAAATGTGCTGGGGGAAAAAGGCCTTGCAGTAAACCCCTTTTTCTGGGGTTGACATTTGACAGATTTCATACCTTGTTATGAGTTTATTGGGGTTGCACAGTTTTGGGGGGGGGGGGGGGGGGTGTTTTTAAAAAAAAATAATGTTTGTTGTTTTTTTTTTTTAAT
>JAUCMU010000021.1:2129160-2140508 GCA_032275025.1 Enteromius treurensis | reverse complement strand
AATACTCAGATAGATACTGATTTAGGAGTAAATTGCAGTGGTCTCTTATTTTTTTCCAGAGCTGTATATATATATATTACTCTTAAATAAATTGTATTGTACAATACTGTACATGACTCTAGGGCTGGGCGATATATATCGCATGGTATTTTATGCGCATCTCATCAGTAAAGACGGTTCTTTGATTAGCCGGAAAACTCCGTCAGCTGTTTTTAAAAGGAATGCCAGCTTATACACAGATCTGTAGATCACTGAGAAGCTGCGTGCTGAGTTTCGCGGTGATTCAGTGGCGCAGCTTCTCAGTGATCTACAGCCTATCCCCAGCATAAATAATATTTGGTTATATGATAATGGGTAAACAATCACAAATAACTGAATTACAACATTTCGGCTTTATTCATATTATTGCATTATTTCGAATGACACATCCAGTCACACGACACACAGCAGAGATGTTATATTGGTGTGGACTTTCTCCCAAACAAAGAACATTCTGCATGAAGACCAGAAGTGAAGGGTTTAAATCGAGGATTTAAAGAATGTGCAAAAGGAGTTTTCTTTAAACCCACGTACCATCAACAACAAAGAAAACAACAGCTGACTTTTTTTTAACATTCGAAAATTGTATTAAAATTAACAACACTGCCTTTTGTTCTCTTTGGTATTTTCTCGATTACTGATAAGAGACACTTTTGGTCTGATGCCGACAAATCATTTTCAAGTTTTTGAGAATCAGAATCCTTACCTAAACTACAATTGTAAAAACTACTTAAAACATCTTCTAAAAGGCAGCAAAAGTATGAAAAGAGAAATATAAAAACCCACATCCAAATAGGACACATTTCTAAATACAAATACTGGAGACACAGACATCTGAATGTCAATTTCAGACCAATAAAGCCATGCGTTACAAATACACCCATCAGTCAAACCCCATACGCTTCATATCCTACTCTAACTCAAGACACTTGCCGTATGTACACACTTTCTGGTAGAAGTAATAAATATATATGCTGGTGTATCAATGAAAAAAAGTTGAAAGTCCACAGCCCTTATGGAAAGAGAAGAATATGAACACATTGGTTGTCTGATAAAGTGGACACATCTTCCCACGCATCAGTAGTCAGCTCAGTTATCCACGCTGGAGTAAGTCATGGCATTGATTGCTGGTCTTTTCCTCCCTTTAATCTTCAGAGATCCATAACGTGCCTGTGACCAATGAATGACAAGCGTTAGTTGTCCTAATAAACTCATGCAGAGAGTAGCCATAAACAATAATGAACTCAAGATAGCATGATTTAAATGAGGACTTCAACAACTACATTTGACAAATGGCACTTTTACAGTTGAAAATGAAATGAAATGTTACTGCGAAATTACTTGCAATCCATGCGTGTTTATTCTAAACTTGAAATGCTTCTTTTAGCGTGCACAAGGCAACACAACGCAAAAGAAAAAAAGATGTAAAGTGACAAACTACATTCTATTTGATCAAATAGTCAAAGTGGTAAGAACTTACATCTCTGCGTTTTGAGCGGGTCATCTTGACACTCTGAGATCTTCTGAGCCCATGATGAGACACGGCTTCATCTTCAGAGTAGACAGGTTTATCCTCGTCATCACTCCTATCATCATCATCGCCATGATAATACTCTACAATAACAAACACATTGAGAGTTAAGAAAACAAGATGTTGATCACGCAGAACAGCAGGCATGATCGAGATCAAACAGCTTTCGTCTTAAGGCACCCGATTTTACACTGTTGTCCCAGTGACACAGTTACTACATCAAACACAGAGCACAAAATATTTACATATTAAATCATTCATATTCAAATACATACATTTTAAAGTATGAAAAATCATAAAGATGCAAGATAGGAAACTTTTGGATGCATCAAAATGTTTTTGATGAACAGGTGACACATGAATTTGTGCCCAAATGCAGCAGAAATCAACTATGTCAACAAGATAAGCCTATTCATTTGTCTAACTGACCAGTTGAGAACCGCATTCCAATTCATTGTAAAGGGTAGGCATGTTATTTCAGCCGTGGAGAAAGGACAATTAAGAGAAGAGAGCAAGAGGGAAAGCAGCTGCTGGGTTAAGGCCGCTCCTGGCATCATCACCTCTGGGCTACTGCCGGGAGATAGGCAGAGCCAGTCTGTGCCAGGACGCCAGATTCACTGCACACGCCATCGCCCAAAAGATAGGGCAAGACTGCAAACTGTATCAAAACTGTAGGTGTGTGCAAGTCTCCATTCCCCCATAAGGGGGCAGAAGAAATACAGAAACCGATGATCCTGAAAAAGCTTTCCTTTGTTTGTTTCCACACCCTCTGCTGTGTTCAATTACTAAGATATAACAACTTCCTTGGAATTTTAAATCAATCAATCAATCAATCAATCAATCAATCAATCAATCTATCTATCTATCACACACTCAGTAAAGCATATAGATACAACTGTATTTATATATATCTATCCACACACACATATACATACATTTATAAATATATATATATATATATATATATATATATATATTAGTGCTGTCAAACAATCACATCCAAAGTCATTTTCGTTTACATTATGTATGTGTATGGTTCCTTATGTGTGTGTGTGTGTGTATATAATATATATATGTATATGTAAACACACATTAAGTATATATTTTGAAAATATTTACATGTATACATGTGAATATTTATAAGTATTATTTTTTTATTATTCAAGCAAAGCATTTTCTTAAATATATTAATGCATAAAATATTAATGTGGTCTACATATATTTGCAAGAAAAACTTCTGTCAGCACAAATGATGCAAACAAATCTGAAGAGGACTCCAATACTTGTGTGAATATGACTGACAGGAGACCCTAAAAATACATACGGTCATATTTTCTATAATGCCTGTAACTTAAAAGCCGACCTGCGCTCTTTTAGAAAAAGCAAAACCCAACAATAAAGCAAGAGCGAATATAAATAACACTCTTGAGCCTCTCTCTTAATAGGCTACCTCCCGTTTTTAAATTCAAACTGCAATTAGCAGCTCGTTTGATCAGTCGGGATCTTTCACCTTAGCTTTGAGCTTCTGAAAGGGAATGGCATTTTGGAAGAGCTGGCTTTCTGATGGCTTCATCGCAGACGAGATGAAAATGACCCGGATGCCAGCAGAATTTCAAACGCGGCGGACGCATTAGCATACCGAGATAGAAGCACATTAGGTATTCCGCTCAGAGCCTCCCTGAGCTGTTTTTTCCTCTTCTTCATCTTCTCACAAAGCAGCACTAGACCTTTCATGCTAGGAACGTGCCTCTATTACTTATTACCCTCCCGTGCCTGAGACATATACCGAATCCATTCCATTCGCTCCAAAACCAGTTAACGCGGCAGTGATTTTCTGAAGCGTGTGAGATTTAGTTGAGATATTATTATGAAGGCTTGCGCTGCTAAACACCTTTCCTGCTCGCTGTGTCACACAAAGGCTGTGTCTGAAACCTCAAAAATGCTGCCTTCGCAGGCGACATCAAAGCACATCTGAATTCAATGTTTGCGTAACATCCTGTCTACTACGATGGTTTCATCTGGTTTGTGAGGACAGCGTACACCACAACCCTGTGTGGCAGATGGTGGAAAGAATAAACATGGCGTCTGCAGAAGCAGTCTGAATACGGCTATTTCATAACTGCCTATTGGTTTCATCTTATTGATACTGAAAAATATGTCGATTAAATATTTGCGCGATCACCTTTGAACCTCATTAGGTGTGATGTTATAATGGAGCTCTTTTGAGACCAAGTAGCTTCTGCCTAGACAGAGTAAGGCATCTGCCTTCTGTTGTGGACACAGCTGAGAAACACCAGTGTGAAAGGAAACAAAGGATGGAGTGTTAATAATTAATCTGCGGGGTAAGAATTACCAGCTCCGTCTGGCTGGTCCATGATGGCTCTTCTGGCTGGGTTGGACTTGTATGATGAATATGTGTCATCTTGAGGGATCTGGGTAAGGTCGTGCATGCTGAAGCTCCTGAGCTTCTCTGTGATGGCACCTTGACCCTGTAGAGACAAAACAGCCCGCAGTTAGGATAAACACGTCAGTGCTGACAACACACAGGACAGCTTTAACTGAGCATAACAAGAGCGAACAGACATCCACCATGACATCATTACAACATGCATGCATGTATGAATGAATGCTGATAAGATTTGGGCTCTGTTCCAAGTGACCTGCTACCTAGTGAGCTGCCCTGATGTCAACTGAACAAACAGACTTGCAGGTTTAGTCTTTTCTAATATTCTTTAGTGCATTAAATGTATTACTGAATACTACTGTTTGGCAAAATATCATAGTCAAAATAGACTCCTTTCAGCTAGAGTCTGAGCAAATGGGAATTTTAGGGTGTCGACCAACAGAAAGCTGTTCGAAATGGATTTCTGTGGGAGAAAACTAAGACTTAATAAACGCATTACTAATACAATGGTTAGTCGGTTGTTATGTTAGTTGTCAAGTCATTCCAAACTCATAAGACCTTTCATCTTCAATGTAACACCAACTCTAATTTTATGAAGCTATGAGAAAACAAGAAATAAATGTATAATAGTTCAAGCATTTCTTCTCCTCTGTGCCGGAATTCGACATGCATGTTCACTGGAAAAGGAATGGCTAAATAAATTAGGTTCCTGTTTTCTTGGCGCACAAAAAGTATTCTCGTACCTTCATTAAATTACAGTGTTATCACATGGCCTCTTTTACTGTTACTGTGCGTTGATCATGGAAACATCCTTGCTGTCTATGGAGGGTCAGTGAATTCTTTAAAAAAAAAAATCTTCATATGTGTTCAGAAGATGAACGAAGGTCTCATGGCTTTGGAACGACATGAAGGTGATTATTTAATGACCGAATTTGAATTTTTGGGGGATCAAACCCTGATTCTGGAATGTCTTATTCAACATTGTGCATATGTGATCTGATCCCAGCAGTTATTGGGGGAAAAAAAAGATCTTAATACTCAAATCCTGATTACTTTGGCCGATTGTTGGTGACTGATACTATGGTAGGTGTTATGTGGAAAGTGTTTCTTTTAGCACCTGCCTCCACTTGTTCATTTCTGGGAATATATATGGACTAAATTGTGCTAATGTGATCACACGTTTAGAAGGCAGCACAACTATGCTAGAATTATGCCTTGAAATGTTGCTTACATATGCAGCACACTTTCTAAAGAACATTAGATTCAAAAACAAAACATTCTTTGGATAGGGACATTTTAGGCCTCATAACATGAATGTTTTATTATGATGTAATGATACCATTAGCGCTTAACACCAAGTTTAAGTTGAACAAAAATGTAGAAAAACTGGGAAAATGAATATATAAGATGTTAAATGATACTGCTTTTCCACATGCTGTAGACACTATAACATTACCTGCACTGGAGAGAGCAGGGCTGCTGAATTCCTATAGGGCAGTCTACAGCAGTACAAGGTAACAAGAAAAAGATCATAGCCAAAGAGCAGATTTCACAAAGAAAACAGAAGCAACAAGCCAGAAAGAGGGTAAAAGCAAAAAAGAAGAGGTATGATGGGGAAAATATGGCAGCGTTTGAGAATAAAGAAATCGACACAAGCCTTTTACAAGCTCATTGGCTCCACTTTAGAGACGTCGTTCAATAACGGCATCTTTTCAGAGAGAGCCTAGGCAGGACAGTGGCCAAATGAAAACTGTTAAGCAGCCCTGTGTTCTGCTTCTGATTAGGATATCAGCATGATTACATTTACTACTGCACTTATACTAATGGCTTTGGGTTGTTTTCACAAAGGAACATTGACCTTTGCTTGGAAATGAAAGTCATTAGTGCGTCATTTATTGCAGGTTTGTGCCAGTGCACTTGTGCTCTTTGTTGCACAGGGAATAGGGACATGAGAAAAAGGGTTAAGGAGAAGTCGTTTGCAACCCGTTTCTTTTTTAACATGGTTTACAATACCTTTAAAGGTTTGGAGATTGTATGATTTATTTTATTTTTTTTGCCTTTTTATTCAGAAGCATTCATACTTATAACATACTTTTAAAGGGCAGGGTACATTTGAGTGGAACAGATCATTAAAAAAAAAAGATGTGTCTGTTTTGGTTTCTTGTTGACTTTGAAAGGACACAAGCTAGCTCCGTTACTGAAATTGGAAACACCCACACAGTATAAACCTACATATCAGAGGCGGAACTATATATAAACACTTCTAAACAGCTCGCTCTCATTCTGTGTGTCTATATCCAACACACACACTTGCCTTGACAGCAGCAGACACAGCAGCAGTTGCAGCGATGGTCAGGCCCTGCTTGCCAAAGTTCACCATGGTCTCATAGCTCCGTTCTTTCGCCTGGACTATGTAGTCGTCAATTTCCTTTAAAAAAAAAAAACATTAGGGCAAGATTGAGTACTTTCTGGTGACAAAGTACATAACCAAAGAATAAAATATGAGAACATGGTATTGTAAATGAATAAACGAGAGCTAGCTCAGGAGATCAACTGGAGGTCTGATTTTATAGGATCCTAAAACATCTTTTATTTTGCATTCTGGTGTAAAACAGTAGAATATTTGCTCAAAAGCAGTGTATGAAACATAGATTCACCCTTTCTTTGGAGGACAGCAGGGGATGAAGGGCTTTTCTGTAGATGACACCAGCTCCTCTTGTGTAGGGAGACAGAAGCCAGATCACAAACGCAATCTTGATCTCGTAATAGAGGGGAAACCTTTAGATCAGAGGGGAGAAAGAGAGATATGAGTTGCCACGCTACATCTGATTAATCAGCTAACATAATTACACTCATTAACGCTGTATTCCAACAAATTAATTTGTGCTACTCTAAATTAAAATGGCAACTTCGTTTCATTAAACCCTGATTGCTTCCCTGCATTTCTTGGTCTTGGGAAACAAAAACAAGCTCTTAAATGAAACGGCTTGCTTCTTTAGCCTGACATGAATCACTTGTAATCAGGAAAATGCGTCGCTGGTGTGAAGGAAGACTCGATCGTTGGACTCACCAGGCTATGGTTAGATCTGTGACAGTCTCCACTACTGAAAACAGAGCAAAAACAATCCAGTACATCATCCATCGCACCTGAAAAAGGAAGAAAAAAACAAAGGTGATTATCTTGGAGGAATGAATTATACACTCATTGGTGTACTAAATTAGGAATAAACACACAGCCGAAGTGCACTGATATAGAAAATAAACCCTTGAGATGAAGTGCAGTAAATGATCTCATTACTTCTCACATACAAAAATGTGTACTTTCTGCTGATTAAAAGTACTGTGGCATCAGAGTAGCAACATGCTAATGGCAATGTTGGTCATGTGAAAAGAAAAAAACCCCTGAAGAGATAAGACACTAAGACAGCTATGCTGAAAACGTACTGTAAATGACAACGGCCAAATAAACAGTTGTCTGACCACAGAATTTGGAGGCTGACCAATCACAATCAAGTATTCCAAGGAGCCTGGACCCGGAAGTAAATATCCCATTCACTGTATCTGTGGCAAACTGATTTTAAATTATGTATTTTTAATGACAGACCTACCACAAGCTACAAGGTTGTTAGTCGGTGGTAGGCGATTTTTAAGACAACAGCCTGCATTTTTTTTTTTCAATTAACTACATAATCAAACTACATTATCCAGGATAAGCAAAAAAAACTAAAACTCACCTACTCTCATGAAGTAAACTATATAAATATCATCACATCATCAAAATCAGTTATTCATCCAATATTTCGCCAATGCACAATCAAAGTGTTCACAGTGCAATCAAGTGTGTTGCACGAGTCTTGAAAAGTGAAGCCATCGCATCTCGATCGCCCCTAGGTGACTGGCTGCAGTATAGGTCATAAACCCCGCCTCCTCCATGTAATCAAATGGGACGTGAGACAAACTAAACAATCAAATTACACTTCAAAAATGTTTTTTACAAAGATTTTAAGAGTTCTTATCATTGTGATGTATGTTCAAGCATTAGTTTTTTCTTACAAGTTTGCTTTAAACGAGTTGTTTGATGCTATAAAAACAGGGTGTGGTGTCATGACTGTGAGCTTGTGATTGGGTCTGAGTTTAGGCGCTACTTTTGGCGCTTTTCCACTGCATAGTACGGCACGGCTAGGTTCAATACAGCTCACGTTTGGGGGGTTTTCCACTGGGAACAGTACCTGGTACCTGGTCCTATTTTTAGTACCACCTCAGCCCAGGTTCCAAGCGTGCCGTACCGTTAACAAAACGTGACGTGTAAACTCTGCTGGTCACTGATTGGCCGGAGAAAATCGTCATTACTGCGTCACTGAACTTGCGAAACGAAACACAACAGACCCGCTAGATTTAAATCACTGCAGCCAGCGAAGCATCAGACGCAACTGTTTTGTTTGAAGAAACGTATCAACCAAAAATGGCTGTTTCGTGGTCTATTGAGGAAGTACAGACGTTCCTCACGTTGGTAGCCCAGGAGCGGATCTAGCAGCGCTTAATGGGGCGACGCGGAATAAAAAAAACTCCATTGTTGCGTGTTTGTTTGTGGCGCGTTTACGATGATGTCACAGCAGTAGAGGCGGCGCAACTATAACGAAACGTGAATAATCCCGCCCATTTCAAAGTGGTACTACACTGCAGTGGAAACGCAAACCGAGCCGAACTGAGCCGTGCCGTAACGATCCGTGCCGAAGTGGAAAAGCGCCATTTGATTCCGTGGCTCCACCTCACGATCTCTACTGTGCAGACTCTGCCTTCACTTTCCATAGTTGTAGGAAGTGGAGTCACGTCGTCCATCTATTTTTTATTTTATTTACAGTATACGGGTGCAGTTAGTAAGATTGACAGTTAGAGGTTGAAGTGGTTGGGTACTGCAATTCCTGCCCGAAACGCAGATTTTAGAGTAGAATTACTGGCTCTAACATTGTTTTTAGGGAAACAGCTATGTAAACATAACATGTTTCCTAAATATCTACAAACACCATATGCGCTTTTTTTGGCTTTAGAAGAGTCAAAAACGTACATATTGCACCTGTGTATCAAAGTTTTAATTTTGCAATTCACTTTGTAACTGGTTGGTTTGATTCATGGCTTATAACTCTTTTAGCAAAAACGTAAAATCCCTATGGACACTTCCGCATACTTCCAGGACCAAGGCCAAAGAAAAAGTTGGCAGTGCTGCACTATGATGGACAAGCTGATGATCCACTGTTTAGTTGGAATGAAAGAATAAGCTGCCTCACTCTATAACAGCTGGACGGCAATTAAACAAAAAAAACCAACCAAACAGAAAAAACCCTACTTTTAACTACATCACACCGATACACGGCATCGATATACTCTGCATTCCAAGCCAGGTGCTACTCTTAATGCAGCACCGATCACCTCCTGCCAAAGTCAGGAGATGTGCCACACTAACTCAAACATTAAACACCTGGTACCGTTAAAGAATATTAAAATAAATATTCCTATATAAACATTCAGTAGAGACAACGCCTAATCTTTCTGCACAGAGTGGCTCGCTAACACAAATCCAAGCACACCTATTTTCCTAGGAGACGAAAACACAGTCAAGTGTAACAAAAAAATCATTATGGCCGTGACATTAATTTCCATCCCCGCTCTCTGTGTGTGTCTCTCTGCAGCAGGACCTGTTTGGTATGCTCTACCTCTCCTCTGCTCTCAACCACAGCGAGCTTTCAGCCAGCTTCTTAGCATTTCAATTTCAAACGCCCGTGCAGACAGTCATGTGATCCCCAGCCTTGAGCTGCAGCTCTCGGAGGTATTAGGTGATATTTTCAGCCTGACTGAACAAAGTCAAATGAATCCATGCAGAGGCAGCATTACCAGCCTGACAGGAGGCGTCAGATTTAATTGGTGTCCTCCCAATGAACCTTCAGCGGTCTGAGAGAGATCAATGCGTTGCATCAGCTGCAGGAACGCTGCCGCTCCGTGACAAACCGTCAATCGAAATCCACCAGCAGTGGATCGCTGTGGAAAAATCCACCAGCGGCGGAGCGCTTCGGTCGTGGACTGCATCGATGCAAGAAATCTAATCAGATGTAGTCCTCCAGACAATCCTATTTATTACAAGTCTGCAATTACCTGGCTTCAATTAGAGAGGCATGTGAGATGTAAGCAGAATTGTTCCATCTCGTCGAAGAACCAGTTTGAAGGCGATTCAAGAGTGGGCCGGCATCCAAGACAAGCATGCCTTTCCTGTTTGGAAAGGCGCTGCAGTTGTGTAGCCTGGATTTCCAACAGAAAAAAACCCCTTTGAAGTTATCCTGATTGTGAATGGACGTATTCCTTTCCGGCTCCGTGTGTGTACAGTGGAGAGGTTTCTTTGTTCAACATTTAAACTGAGCAGTGAGACATATGAGCTGACCTGCTCTGTTTATCTAACAAACAGGAGTTGTAGGCATTGTACAGATTCGCTCCGAGTGGAAAAACCACAGTGCGGTTTCTAAGAGCATCTAGTCTATGCTAGTAAACACAGGCTTTGTCAAGCTGCCTTTAAACTTTATTTTAAGCCCAACGTAAACCAGCAGCTCCAGTCCACCGGCCCTATAAAAAGACTTGCAACACAAAGCATTATTTGTCCAGTTCTATTTTCAAAACGATTTGAAAGAGGTTTCTCAATTACCCGTCTGCGCTCAAAGGCAAACGCAGAACGGTTATGACATGTTTTTAAAAAGCTGCTTTTGCGGTCGATTGAGCTTTCTTCTTTTTTTCCAAGGTTTTGCTATTAAAAGTCTAAGTTTACCGAAATTGACTTTCCACTCGAACATTCAGGAACATTCTATGATGTTGGGCTGCCAGTGTCCGTGATGCCTCTACTTCTGTTTCATAAACCTGTCTTACATTGAGTAATGCATCTCTTTACAGATCAAATATATAATGGGCTTGGCAATAAGGTTGGCCTGGCGGTTGGTTTCAGAGCAATTGAGGCCTATACATATTATATAGAAGTATACTAACATAACTATTTTTAACTATCACTTATTAATCTTTAGCAAAACTCCAAGCCGCACATTCCTGCGGCCTGGTTCACTTCTGCTGAAGGTGTGTTACTGTAACCATGGTTTTTGCAATACTTTCTGAATATAAACGTGCAAAAAATGTTTTGATCCACACTGTAAAATAATCATAATAAAAAAATCATAACTAATTACTAAAAACAAAATTACGTTTTATTACATTTGTTGATGATGCTGTATTTGTGTGTTTGAACTAGGGCTGTCACGATTATGACATTTGGCTGGCGATTAATTGTCCAATAAATAATTGCGATCATGACGATTAATTGTCTGTCTATTATTTAATTGAATA
>JAUCMU010000021.1:2110386-2123367 GCA_032275025.1 Enteromius treurensis | reverse complement strand
GATGGCGGCCGCATTTCTCGTCAGCGCCAGTAGGGAGTATCGGTCGATGGGGCGTCTACTCTATATATGTCTATGGTTACACCCCTAATATAAATATATATATAAAATATGACTTCATAAATGAAATTTTACAGAATAAAATATAGTCTACGGTCAGTACTACTCTCAACCAAGCAAAACATGTAGTTGGGTGTTAACACCAACATGCCAACAGCTCTGCACATCTATAGATATCAGTCATGTAAGTTACTGCTGACTCATTTGTCATTCAGTTTACATGCAAACCCTTTTCTCATAACACTACAGAAACATGTATGGTGCCGTGAATAATTAAATATGCAGGAGAGAAAATATAAAAGAATCACCTCTCAAAATAATCTCTTAACCTGTATGGACAAATCTGATCAGTGTTTTATCAGACCTATTTCATACATGACATAATGCCTATTTTACCCAATAAATAGAATTAAAAACTTTATAATGATCAATCATTCACTTAATCATGATCTTTTTTCATTTTATTTGAATAACCCATTGCAAACAAAAAATGCCTATATATCCCTTGAGAAAAAGCACATTAAAAGTAATATTCTGTATTGTAAAATAGCTTATATAACCTGAACCTGTCACTGGACATTGAATTAATCATTACTATTGTGCCAAGCTATTGCTTAGCAACCATAAACTAACTCTGCTTTGTGTCGTGCCTAACAAACACCCCTTTAATAACAGGTTCTTCCCCTTTCTTCACTTGTTTGGAACACATCTCACTCTACCGGTTAAGAGGTTTCTATCATTGCAGGGTATATACTATCAGACCGCCCAGCCCTAACAGTGTGCTATAAAGCCATAAAGTCTGCTCAACTTGCTGGTTTAGCAATAAGTTAGCTGGAAGGCTTTGATTCTCCTCGATTTTTGTCTGTGGCCTCCCCTCCCACAACAGAACCTGCACGGCCTCTATGAAACACAAATAAACGTGCTGCACATCAGTCTTTCATTGTTTTCACAACAAGGAGTTGGTCTTCCTCCAGTGGGCCCCTGAAGGAAACGGGACCTGCACCGAACGGTCTTAAAAGTATTTTTGTGAAGCGGGGTATCGCTCTCAGGGTGTGCAGCTGAAAAAATAAAACCATCAGATGGGTCTTGACACTCAGATTTAGGTCAACTTTGAGCTTCCTGCTAAGAAACGGAAAGGCAGTGCTCACTCTGATGATGCTATGGATCGACTATTACTTGGAACCAGATGCTGAGAGCCTTCAAAACAACATATGGTTCAGCTCTCAGGACTACATTTAAAAGGTGTGCAGCCATTAGGCCTTTCAACCGTTTCGTATACTGACAAATTTTGAAAAGAAAGTTCAAAAGATGTAGCCTCCAGTTTGTATACTGTAATGGAATAAAACCAGTCATGTTCTGGTCCACCTAAAAGTGTAATATTAGAGAAAAATCAGAACTCCAACAACCGTATCCCTCCGCTTGTGGCATTTCTCATAATGAGTGTCCAACCCCTCTATAACTTAAAAACTAATACAGATTGTGTGTCACAGTATGTAGTCTTAGAAGATTTTTTTTAGATGATAATGTAATATGCAGTTTGTTAATACATTTAAAAGGTTTGCTATTGCTTTGACATTTTTCGGAGATATGAGCTCCAGGGCATAAGCAGCAGGTTGAACATACAAGAACTCACTTAAAGCAGCCTTACTTCGGCCAGATCTTAAGGAATTTGACGTTGACTCTGCAAGGGATATATTACTAAAGGTAAATCTCATGGAAAGTGTTTGGTCTCATTAATCTATTATTTGTTCTAGAGCAAACGGTTCTAAAGGAACAAAAAAAAACAACAACATAACACTTGACAGATGAAAGGATAGTACGACAAAGGTATATCCTCTGGGGACATTGTGAATATGAGATTGAGCAGAAGAATGAATTCTGTATCAGACGCAGGTAATCTCAATATATAATACAGCTTTTAATACAGTAATATAATTAGCTTTTAATGAAGCAGCTCAACATTCCTTCTTTACTAGTTCTAAAGTGCTTGGCCTCTGCTGTTTGAATACTGAGAATTGAATAGTTCTGCACCAAAGAAGGTTTTTAAATACACACCGTTGTTGTTTCTTATGCATTTACACACTCCCATGCAATCAAACTGCTGCATAAATGCAATATCACACTTGTAGCCTTGAGATATGACTATATATCAGCATGCTGTGATACAGTCATATCTCACGTCTGCTCGAGTGATATTGCCCGTTTATGAGAACAAATGGTGACACTGGTCCCTTTTTTTGTGATTTGGCCATGTCCTGACTTGGGCTAGTGAAAAAAACAAACAAACGTCACATTGGGCGCTGTTAAATCATCAAAAGCAACTAAATTTACCAAGAAAACAGCCTTGTAGTTGATACATAAACACCACTGTGATCCTGACCAAAGAAAACGAGGACAAACCTGTTTATTCCATCCTCGCAGAGCACATTTCTGAAGTATCTCTCTGTGCTCCTTCTGTAAAGATAGGTGCATACTTTGTATAAATATAGCCAAAATCCGTCAAATCCCACCAAAATTCGTTGCTATGACTTATCGCGAGAGGCAAAAGTTCAAGTTTTAGCCGCATAATTTTGGTTAATGGGAACGCCGTCATTTCACAATACTTTTTAGTGGCATTTATCAAATATCGACAAAGTTTTGCGCCAAATCTGTAATGGAAACGTGGCTAATGTTAACATTTACCTGCTCTTATTATACTGCTTAGAGTTAGAGTTGTGTCATTCTGTACATACGTAGTGCTTTAAATCTTGAACAGAAAAAAAAGACAAAGCTGGGAAGCCATGGAAAAGTCCACGCGGCATATAAACCCACAGCAGCATTTCAAACAGACAGTATGGTCTTGATTTCTCATCATCTTGCCATAAGCTTACAGTTATTGTCCTATATTTTAACTTCTACATCGTATATGTTGTAAAATCCTAACCGCAGAATTATAACCCTAAACTAGCAAGGTGGACTGTAATTGGTACTTGCTGGTTTCTGAAACTGACTATGTCTGTTCCTAACTGCTTGCCTGTGATTCTGGAACGCTGTAAGGGGTCCACGTTGCAAAATGCGTCTTGCCCAGAAAATAAACCAAAATTATACTCTTTTTGCTGTTTGCAAATGAGCTACCAAACAAGAGCAGGCACATCATCTATCATTCAAATATATCCAGCCCTAAAGGCAAATGTGTTCTGTTTGTAGTAGAGATCAACTGATAGAAATGTAATACAGATTATGTTTGTTTGAATGTTCAATAACCAATTTACAGAACTGATTGCTTCTTTTTAGCTAAAATAATTAATTCTTTAAAAAAAAATTATTCTTGCTTTGGTTCTACTTACGACACGCCAGTCTGAATATGATGATGATGATGAGAGTGAACACAATATAAAATAATAATCATTATTAATTATAAAATATCATTATTGTTTATGCCATAATACTAATCGAATCTAAATGTGTGCAAATATTAATTATGGTTTCACTTTCTGCTTACGACACGATAGTAAATAAAATAATTACAATGATTTTGATATACAATAATAATAATGAATTATACAATCATTTTAATTAATGATTATTATTATATAAATGCATTATAGTTGGATTTAGGTCAAAAGGCTACAAACATGAGAATTAATGGATTTAATGGTTGGCATTAATGGGGAAATACACAATGCAAATATTACATAACAAGTTATCTAATCTGTTGTTTCCTGTTGACCATAATTGTTGGGTCTTATAGAATAAAAATGTAATTCGGATTTCATGCAGTGACAGACATGACATCAAAGAACTAAAGAAAAAAAATATGTAGTATAAATTACATCACGATATATCCAATGTTGAAAAATGTAAGGTTTGACATATATTCTTTTTGATTCCCTGGGAGAAAGTCTTTCTGTTTGTGTTCAGGTCTCTCCCTCCTCCTTATGTACGTTAACAAAAGGGAGAAGAAAAGTTCAGAGATGAGTCAGAACCTTGTGACAGCTCCACCTTACTCAAAAGCCCCAACAAAACCTTGGCACAACAAGTCAACACAAAAATATTCATTATCACTGTCCACTGTCTTATTAATAATTTAACTACAAAAACCTCTTATACAGTAATCCGATCGTGATGGCAAACGGAAAACCGCACATAAAAACAATGGCTTGCTGCTTCTTGTTTTCACTTTCAAAATGACATGGATCTTTCCCAAAAGTCATGATTAAAAACAATAAAGAGCTATGATTGAACAACCTGAACAGATATGGGCTTGATAAGATCATAATTCTACTTTCTCAACAGTCAATGTGTGCAGTCTTCAGTATACTGATGCTAATAGGCTAACCAGCTAACGTAAATTAAAGAGCTAATTTAACCCAAGCTTCAAAAATAAGTTAAGTTTATGGAAAAAATGAGGTTTAAACTCACACGACAGATCTTGATATAATCCAGGACACCATATTTTCTTCAGGATTGAGCCGATCAGAGAGAGAGATGCTAGCTAAGCTAACCTTACTTCAACTTCAGTGTTAAACTTCAGAAGAGGACCAACATTAACGGTCTCCCGAGAGCCTCCGCTCATTACTCAGTATTACACACAAACATCCCGTATAAAACTAACTATGGAGTTAATATGAGTTATAATAATGACACCCTTGTTGTGCCCATCTTCTTCGTGCTCTCGCCCAAACCGATGCCGTTTTCTGTAAAAGGTGCGCTTTCAGGTTGACGTCAGAAATAATTTGATTTCAGGGCCCGCTTTTCCTGCTACGTGATTGGTTAATATGATTTGTTTACATGAAACTCGACCATTGGTTGGCTGGATAAAACGTTTGTTAAGTGACGTCGTTTCGAAGACGCAAACGTTACACTCTCAACGCATTCGATGCTGATTCGTCGAGAGTCACCTTGAAGAGGTGCAGACCAATCAAATATAAAAACGTTGAAAATAAAAACTTGTAATCGATTATCTTGTTGGCGCTGTGTTTCTGGATTTTTTTGGGAATTTTGTGGTCGTTTGCCACTTTTTAAGAATGGCTTAGCTTTTAAGCACGTAAATTCAAGACTTCTTTTCTAAAATGTTATTTCTAGACTGCTAATATTTATTTTGATCATATATTATATAAATATAAATAGACGGGCAATCAGCTTAAAAAAAAAAATCTTAAATAATACCTATCCTAAAGAGAGTTTAATTCTTACAAAGGCATCAGTTCAAAGTGACAGATTTGAACCTTGGACCTAATCTGTCTGAACAACACAGCTGCTAAAAATACAATGGAAAGTGTAACCAAATTGTTATTTATTATTGAACTACAGTGGGAAAATGCAAACAATTCCTGAATCACAGTTGAAAGAAACTGTAATTTCCCTTATTTGTATTTCCCTTTTTCATATTAAGCAATACACTGGCTATTATTACAACAGTATATCTGTTGTGAATATGTGATAGCAATCTCTCTCTGTCAGAGAGGAAGGATGGCGGTGATGCTTTCTATCTGATTGAAAAAGTACATCAAGCATAGCCATCTCGAGTAGCGGAATACATCAGGCAACAGATGACATCTGTGAATTGTGGTCTCTCTTGATAATCTTGTTGAAATTCATAAATATTTCTATAAGAAAGCTATTCTGTGTCTTGTCGCTTCATGTAATTAAACATCTTAGGTGTTAAGCGTCTAATCTTCTCTTTGTGTATTAAGTACATATTAAGGTAATATAATGGCACTAAGCAGAAGGTAATTATTTCTTTCAACTTTATCTTTTCTTTCATCTGTAATATGTTTAATGTTCACGTAATAATGTCTCTGCTACAGTGAAGACCTATTATACAATAAATTCAACTGTATAGTCACAGTACGCAATGTAATAACATATTACACACACGCTGCATGTGAAGAAAATGAAAAATGTATTACTGTTGTTTACATTGTTCCCTCCACTGATGCTTCTAATCATTGATGTTCCAGAACATTTTCATTTTAGGCAGGCACAGATTAGCCATCCTGCTTTCAGCAGAGTGCCTGCAGGACCAACAGTCTCAGTGGCACTCTATGATTTGTCATGCTATCAGCCATGAGATATCAGTCTCCATCTTCTGCTCTGACCTAAAGGTGACACAGACTGATTGTATCCAGTGGATATGCTTTCCATATATCAGCGCTGCTCTTGTGCTCATCAACGAACAGCTCATAGGTCAGCTATATACTTGCAAAAGTGTGAAACACAATTGGACACAAAAGGTAAAAAGATTTTCTTCCGTATGGTTGTATGATGAAATGGGAAAAATAACATGCAGTGAATGTTATTTTTATTGTTAACAGCAAAATAATGTTTTTATATAGAATAATTATTATATCAATCATACTTTAATTATTAGAAATATCGTTTATAATTATATTAATTGTTTAAAATACAAAAATGTATAGATAGATAGAAAGATAGTTTAGTAGTACTATTACTAAACTATTACCGACTATTGCTATTAGTCAAATTAGTTTTACAAAACCCAAATGTATTCATTTATGATGTTTATTTTGAATTTCTTTATTCCTGCGCTGCCGGCTAATGAATCAAATTCAACAACAACAACAACAACAACAACAACAACAACTAAGCACTATATTCCTCACACTGGCGTATAGTGTGAAAGCAGCTAGTCTCCCATTGAGAATGGCGGACGTAGAAATCTTCCTGCTGCGGTTTTGCGTGGACTCGTGAGTTGTGTGGCGGAGGGATACCAGTTTTACGCTCGCAGTGATCCGGTCCAGTGTTCAGTTTCACGGAGCGCGAGAGCGACCATTCGCGGGTGGAGGCTGAGAGAAATTTAAATCCCCCGGGTTGCGGTCGACACGCAAAAAGGCGAAAAAGGTTCTTTCTTTCTTTCTGTTCAGAACGCAGTTTGACGGCGTAAATGTGCGGTCGGTAGGGTGCGAGTGTTGACGTTTTCGAGGGTTTTTCGCCATGGTGGTCGGGAAGCGGTTCCTGTGCGTGAGCGGAGAGGAGCCGCTGGAGCCCGCGCACATCGCGAGCTGGTCATGGCGAACCGGAGTCATCCGAGCCGTCACTCACCGCGACCACGACAATCCCGAACTGACGGTAAGACAGCAGCAAACATGCTGCTAAAATACATTCCACGAACGGGAGATTTCAGTGAGGATACGGTATTTTGAGAGAGCCTGTTAAACGATAGCTTAATCTAGGTTTTATCGGTTGGTACGTTACATGGAAACAGGCTTGGAAGTCAGTCAGGCAATGGGCTCGTGTAGCAGAGCTCTATTTGGACCTCAGTCAGCGTTGGTGGAATGAAATACTAGTAGTCAGCTTGTGACTTTTGTCCCTTTTGCCTCCGATCAAAAAACTGCTCTTTGTATGTGACATGTTTTGTTGAACACTGACAAGTGACAGATACCGAGATAATGTTTAATTGACCATATATCTAAACCCCTGATGTACTGTATAATATTTTCCCTGTCAGACATAAGCTTGTTTGCTGCACTGTTTTCATTAGACCTCAGCGAAGTCATGATTGTACATTTTGCAAACAGACGGACCAAATGTAACGCATCTGTGTAAATGGCCAGGGTCATAAAACAATTCTGACCTATTTTCATTCATGAATGCATAGTAAATAACGTCCCAGGCCAGGCGTGTTGTTTATAGATCATTTTCGGGTTTTTATTTTGTCACTGTTAAAAGGTAATGATCTACCCAACCCCTACATAAAAATGTTGTCATCAAAAATAAAAAACGTTTGTCGTTGTTAAATGTCTTAAAATATGTTTATATTTCCAATCATTTGAATTACATTTTAATTTAAAGTTTTTATCGTTACAATTAATACGGATTATCATGTGCCTCTTGTTCATATATTTTAGCAATTAAAAAAAAGGCAGTTTTAAATGTTCTATTTTCATGAGCCTCAAATGCCTCCCCACTAATACAGAAATACCCATTTACAAAATATTGTGTAGTACAATTTATAGTAATATTATAAAATGAACGTGTCAAACAAAAGCAATTTATATATTTTTAATTGAGGGTAACGTTATAAGGTAAAAAATATTGCAAATATAGACCATTATTTTCTTATCAATTTGAAGCAAAATCTAGCTTGGTCTTTGATCAGCGAGACTGCTCTCATGCGGTGGAGATGAATGGAGCGGCTCCTGTCACTGTGTGTATAGAGGAAGTGTGTACAGTATGCTAGCCGTTTGTTTTCAGGGCTGTGTCCTTAGGTTACCAACTGTACTGCTGCTAATCAGCACACAGAACTTTCCGCACTCAATAGCTGCCCTGCAGCTGAAAGGTCAGACTGTAAATTGTAAATGCTTGTGTTTCTTTGCCTTGTTTAAAGTAAGAGTTATCCTAAGCTTGTAGTTTGGTTGGACGCCTGTACGTTGCATGGACGTAAAAGTAGAAAATGATAACATAATCATTAAAAAAAACATTTTTTTTATTGTTTTGCTTAATTTATAGTCCAAGTCTGAAGTAGGACATAAAAAAAATGCTTTACTTTATATTGTTTTCATGAAACAGCAGACTTTTCTACAACCTTTTATGTGCACTATATATTTAGTAGAACATGCATTTCAATGGGTTAAAATCACATATCGTTTATTTGTGAAATTCTTCAGCGTTTTTTTTCCCATGACATCGCACCACAATTATTTGCCAAGATAACCAGGGATGATGGAAAAATCCCTGATTGCAAAAAATACCAATACAGCCCTCAATCACATTGGCAACAACTGGCTGTAAAGAGCTGGATGTGGCCATGTGATTTGTGGCTTAAGAAAACAGCTCGTAACATGAAACCGGTGGTCGTTCATCGCCCTCCCCCACTGCAGCACAGCATAAAGGCCGCTATGTTCAGCCGTTCCCCTGAACCAGAGTTAACCTACAGAGAGATTGCTCTTTGTTCAGTCTTACTGACACTATAACCCTTCACTGTTTTCCTTTGACAGTGAGCCTCCGTTTTCATATCTTCTCTAAAAAAAGATTTATTGAGCAATCTTCTTTTGTGCACCTTAACTCTGGAAATGACAACAATTCTGTCTGATCCCAGACAATGACACGTTTCCTATCTTAATTGTCGGTGAATTAGACTTACATAATATAAAGAACCCTGTCTTGTAATCTTTCGTGGCTGTAAAATAGTGGTTCAAAACGAGAGATATGACACTTATCGGCGGGAGAAGTTTATGGCTGACAGGCCTCGAGTTTAAACATTAAAGGTGGACGGGAGCATTAACCTGAATGCAGAGCATTCTAGCGTGTTCCTTTTCGGGGGCGGATTGCGACAGTAGTTTGCCAGCAGTGGTGAAGGACGCTGCATAAGTGAATGCAATGAGGTGGAAAAACATTGAACTTTTGTACTCTATTATTGGGTTAGATATATGCCCTCTCCGTTGTGCATTCCTTGTCAGGATTCTTGTGAAAAGTAACAACCTTCCATTGAACGCTGGATTTCAAAGACTGAACTTTTGCAGCGGACAGTCTGTGGCTAAATAAATATAGTCAAATTAAATACTACTTACAGAATGCTGTCTGTTTCTGTTTGTTTGTATTCAGGAAAGCTATTTGTTTTCTAAAGCTGTGTTTGGTAGGACCCTATGGTTGCTGCAATTTGGGAAACATGAACAAATTCCAAAAAAGCAGATGAAATGATTCAACTGATTACTGATTTATTTGTTTGATAAAATTGCGTTCAAAAATTATATACTTTTTTCTTTAGTTTAATTATTAAGGCAAAGTCGATTCCATCGTGGGATATATTATGGGGTTTGCATTGCACATTAGTGCATAGAAAAAAAAGGCAAATTATGCACAGTGCGCATATTGTACTGTATGTCACATGCTTTTGTATCCAGTATATTCCAAACCAAACATGCATTTTGATCACTTTTCACCTCTTCTGTGTTTTTGGCATTTCAACTTATAGATTGAAATGTTAAACCTTTACATTTTCACATTTTGTCACTGACAGAACCTTTACACTTTCTTCTAAAATAGTTTTCTAATGAAGATCAAAAAATGTCACACTGCTTTTAGCCTGCAGAATGTGACGCATGTGCTCTTCTCAGAATCTGCCTGTTTAACCTGGACTGACCCCGTCCTGTACCAGCCAGACCTCTCTGGAAAAAATTACCCTCCATTCAAATGAGTTGAGTCTCCTCTGTTGGAGAACAATTACATGAAAATGTATACTCGACACCATTTCATTGTTGTAGCAATATGAAGGCTAACTGCTTTATTTTGTTTCAACTGGACTATTTTTAATAATACATAGTCTTGTGGTGACTTCCTTGATCATTAAGTTTGTCACTTCAAACAATTTAGTCCTGCAGTTGTTTTTTTTTTAACATACAGATGAAGTGACATCTCAGTTCTGTGATTGGACTGTATCCCATAGCAACAACGGCCCAGCGGAGTGAATCACCATGCAGGTTTGCGCTTAACTCTTCAAATGCGGAAACGGACAGATTTGATTAACTGCAGCGTGTAAGCTACATGTCATCTGTTGCGATAGTAATAGGAATATTTGTGCTCCAAATGATGCACTATGCATTTAAACAATGCACTATGTACTTTACCGTCTAGTTTATGTATTTCATAAGGTTATTTTGACATTCAACATCAGAGTTTGATAGCGATGACCATCGAGTGCGTGAAGTGTTCAACACACACTATTGCACTATTTCTACAAACAATGGAACAGTATACAATTATGCCATCAATTGTGCCATAACATTCGCACAATCAGTTGAATTGTGCTATTAAACTAAATCAGTTAAAAATCTCATCATAGTCAGGAAAAAACAAAAGAAATGTAATGTATTAATATGATTAATTCAATACAAAAATGTATTAATAAATAAATAGTTAATTAATAAAAAAAATATACCAACGTTTGTGTGTACAATCTGTATTTTTATGCTTGTTAGAGTATTGTGGTGATAGCTTATCAAAAGGACATTTTTATGGCGTGCTGGGTCGTAGCATTTTATGACGCAGTCGGTCATTTGTGCGGTTCCACTTCAGTTAGGATGCTGTCCATGTAGGAAGCAGACAGCAAGGCATCTCTCTGGGTTTTGGAACAGCGCCTGTGTCTTGCTGTGAAATGGCTGTACTTCATAACGGTTGAGTGCATACTTGAGCATTTAATTGAGGTAAACATACACAGGTGAAATCATTTAGGATATTGGTACAGTCACACATCAAAGTGTACTGGTGAATTTATTGGAGCCGCGCTGGCTGACCTCTCTCTGTGTGAACGGACACATTAGCTATGGAGGTCTGAATAGCTCTGGGGTGATGCAATGAGTAAGTAGTGTCGTATATCCTGTTATGCACAGCAGTGACACACACAAAGCCTATTCCACTATTTCTGAATTACGCTCACATTAGAAAGCAGGGAAATTTATTTCTCTTGCTCAATCTTTGTGGGACTTCCTGTAATTTCGGACACTCTGGAAGTGTTAATGTTGGTTTCTGTGATGGTAGAGTCTTTTTAGCTCGAGCTAAGTCAGCAAACAAGGCTTTCCGTAGACGGGAATGGGCGGCTGAGCCAACGCAGGCTTCCAGCCCTATCTGCTTGTGCTGATCCTTCTCTGAATGTGCTCTTAAGCGAAACCAGATGTCTACTGTTTAGACTGTACTGTATATTCATTTTCAGCGCATACTTTCACAAATCAAATAAATGGACTGTTACTCCAAGGGCTCCGCTTTTTTTAGCACTTCCATCTGAGGTGGCAGTCATGCAATTTGACAAGCCTACTGGAATGTGCCCTTAATAAAATTTGTTTCAAACAAGTGAACTCTTGTTGGTAACGTGACTGTGGCACGGATGATTCCAGCATGAGTGATTTGCATTGAGAAATACTGTTACACTTCCGGATAGCAATATTAGAGAGCAATATTTCAACTTCACCCTTTAAGAAGTCGCATAAGCTATTGCCCAATGGGGAAGTGATGCTTGGACACAGGAAAGCAGAAGACGGAGAAAGTGGCGCAATGCAGCTTGATGTGGTAGTAAGAGTTTTTGACCTTACTAGACAAATGCTTTGTACCTAAAGCCAACTTGGGATGAAAATATACATCTGAGTTTAAGTGGTTGTTTTGTCTCGGTTTCGTCATGACTCTTGTGGCAGCTTGGCAAGATATGAAGGAGGTTGCTGAGAGCCCACATTTATTTACTTTTGTTGTGCCTGGGGCTAAAAAGCAACACCCACTGGCTGGAGGCGGCATTGTGCAGCATGACACACCTTTTAAGAAAGGCCCAGTGGGAGGCGTGTACACGCCTGAAGCCGCGACAGCCTTTGAGATACACACACACATATCTACCCATACCTTTGGCATGTAGGGCACACCATGTGGCTGCTGCTCTTTAGATTTAGTGAAAATCTCCGGGGAAATTTGAGTGCAATTACAGCGAGCAAAGGATCGTCCAGGAACAATGCTGAAATCTGGTCTATTCATCATGTGGTGGAACTGTGTCTGGTGCTCTCGAGAAACCTTTGATGCAAACATGTGCCAGTTTTTACATTTTTGAGCCCAGCATTGTTCTTTGTAGTGGCTGAATATCCCACAGTAAATTACATCTGGTTTTTGTATGACAGTGTATGTCATGCAGCGATAGAAATGTACTGTATCAGCTGGCAGAGGATACAGCTATTAAGGGGTTTTAGGCACAATGTAAAGCATTTAGTTGTTCATGGCATTCAAGCAACATCGTAACTTGAATATAAATGTAAAATTTAATATGGAGTACTCTAGTGTCTGATTACAAAAAAATACAGATGTTAAAGCAAAGATCCGAGACTATAGATCTGGTCCATCCAATCAGAATTTATTGTCAAGACTGTCTGTTTTATAATATGTGACCCTGGACCACAAAACCAGTCTTAAGTCGCTGGGGTTTATTTGTAGCAATAGCCAAAAATACATTGC
>JAUCMU010000021.1:2091967-2110286 GCA_032275025.1 Enteromius treurensis | reverse complement strand
CTATAATGAGCTCTAACCATGAAAACGAACATGGTGTTGTTTTCATACTGATAACTTTATCACAGAATATTTGTTTTCGACAGCACTAACTTCATTTTAGAGAAGACATATACAGCTTTCTGTAGATATAACTCTCATGTCTGTGAGTCACGTTTTCGTGGAGTTACAATTCATTTTATTGACGTGTTGTAATCTGAACATCACGGAGACAGAGACAGCAGAGAACGCACCCTGTTCATTTTCTTTATTTATCAAAAGCAGAATGTTTTGTTGGTATTGTGAGTGTATAAAAAAAAAAGACACTTTACAGATTTAAATGCTGTATTACTCTTATATGTGGGATCATATATGACAGAGCAGTTTAAGTTCTTTTCTCTGACATCTGAAAAAAACCTGCGTGCTTCCGCCGGCTGGAGAGCCAACCCCAGACCGTTAAACAAGCGGCCAAACGAAAAAAAAATGCATGTAGGCTATTATTGCCTTTTCTTAACTTGTAATCACCTCCCCGCACTTGCATTCTCTTTTGTCTTCATTTAAGATACATTTGTATTTTTTATTATCCTTCTTTAAGATAGTTTTTCAGAAAATCCATCTTTCTGTCAGTGGTGCTTTACTGCTTTACACAACATGAATCTAATGCAGTTGCATTATGGGCTGGAGCGGTAGTGGAGCGCTCTCAAAGCAAGAGAAAATTGTGACGCTCCGACTTTCAAAAAATCCGCTCCAGGCAAAATCATGCCGCTCCGCTCCCACTCCACTCCGCGGCGGTAAAACTTAGCGAAACCCAGAAAGCGCTGTAACTCCTTCAACGTCTGTGGCTTGGGCCAATTGATCACGGCGTCCACTTTTCTCTCATCCATAGCCACACCCTCTGAGCTTATTATGTATCTTAAAAATGAGACCTTGGACTGGTGGAACTCATACTTACTCAGCTTGGCGTACAGTTGGTTCTCGATGAGTCTCTTAAGGACGGCCCTGACGTGTTGCATTCACCTGACTGAAGGCTGTCTCTAAGTCCCTGTACGGCTTGGGTAGCAGGCCTGGATTGATGGTGTCCGTGCTGGGGAGATGAGGTTGAGGAGATGTTCTTACAGCTTTAGTCAGGCAGTGGTGGTGACAGTCGGGTGACCATTGTGTTATTTGGTGATCCTTCCAGGAGATGGTGGGGTTATGTTGCTCAAGCCAAGGGAGGCTGAGTATCAAGGGACGATTGGGTGAATGAATGACCCGAAATTGGATTTTCTTGGAGTGTAAAGAACTAGTGAGCAGGGTCAATGGGCGTGTCTTGGCGGTTATTTACGGAGGGTGTACATGTAAGGAGAGGAGTAGCATGTTTAGTGACAAAATCCTCATCAATAAAATTTCCAGGAGCACCAGAGTCGAGGAAGGCTCTGTTTGTAAGTTCTGATCATCATAGACTAGGTTGACATTTATTCTCAAAGCAGTATGCAAGGAAGTGAAACTAACCCGGAGAGGTCTGGAGTGGGAAGGTCTGACTGGGCAGTTCATCCGAATGTGACCGGGTTTGCCCCAGTAAAGACATAGGTCATTGGCAAGGCATCAGTTACGTTCCTCTGGAGTGCGGTGGGTCTGCATGGGCTCCACTGGTGAGGAGTATGTGAAGGAGGGGCGAGCAGTGGTGGTGTGACAGCCTTTCCTGGAGCCCAGCAGATCTAACACGGATCGTGTTGATGGCCAACTCCATATACTGCTTGAACGTCTTGTCCTTATCCTTGCATACTAGTTCAGATAGTAGCTCCTCATTGAGACCACAATGATACAAAGACTTAAGGGGATTGCTCTCCCGTCCTGTTTGGACTGCCAGGGTGCGGAATCACATGGTGTACTCTGCAGCTGAGGAGGTGCCTTGCGTAAGAGCCAACAGTTCATCTCGTGCATCATGCCTGTCCACTGTGTGGTCATAGACCTCGCGAAATTGTTTGACAAAGCACTGATACGAGGGAAAAAACATCCTACGCCCCTCCCAAAGTGCAGTTGAGTGCTTCACCAGTTAACAAAGAACAGACCGGCGAGACCTTGCTATCTTCAGTAGTAAAACTTCCAGGCGCTGGTGGTCTGCTCATGGCAGCGGTGACAGTTATCAATGCCTGAACCGAGCGAACAAGATACTCCGTGAGCGAGGTCAATTTCTCCAGCTACTGTTGGTGGGTGGAGAGAACTGATGCCTGGCGAGTCATCTTGTTCATCACTTGAAACATGGCCGCTGGATCCGTGTGCGGCGAAGTCTTCTGTAACGATTCACCAGACGACTGAGGATCCATTAGCAGGTTTAATTTGATCAAAAGTCAGACAGGCAGAGGTCGATTCACAGGCAAACTAGTACAACAGGGAGCAGACAGAATCATAATCGTTAAACAAGCAGTAAGGTCAGGGCAGGCGGCGAGAATCAGAATCGAGTGAAACAGTCCAACAAAACCAGAGAATCCAACACAAGGAAAATGCTCGGAATTAACAGCCGGGGCAAATCAAGACTTTGCGCCAAATGTCTAAAGAGCCAAGGTACGTGGGATAAATGAGTCCGGGTAGGAACGCTAAAACTCTGGCGAAGGTTCCCGCTGCTGTGCGCCAGAGAGAGCCACAGAGGTGCGGCCAGTGACAAGTTGCAAGTTGCTAGAAACATTTCGCTTTGACATTGTAAATAAACAATGACATAACATTAAAGGAGTGTCTTCTAATAATATAGAGAAGAAAGCGAATTTAGAGAGAATTGTGAGAAGAGTCCGAAAAATATCAGAATTCCCTATTAAAAACTACTTTTGATACTTTTTGATTAATTCTTGAGAACATGGTCCAACTGGTTGTGAAGGATATGTCTTAAACATCCCAAGAATTGGCTTAAATAACCTAGGTAGGTGATGTTATTTGATTACATGCAGCTTAGAGGCTATAAATAGATGTGAAACCTTAAATTATATCAGAGTCTGTTAAGAGATGGATGCCTCCTTGCTCGATAATCTCTTGTCATCTCTGAGAATGATCTGCATAAGTTTTGCTTCGAGTGTTTGGGGAATGAGCATGCTGCCCTCTGGCTTAAGGGAGAATGCAAACATTGCAATGTGCATTCTTTGTGTGCTTTCTTTAAGGATGAGCGAGCCGCTGCTCCCTTGTTAAGACCCTGAGGGCTTCGTGTCAATCTGGTTGAGGCATGAGATGGGTAGGCCCCTTTCTCTCGTGCTCTCACTGGATCTGGATGTCTTAGCATTCGCATCTGAAGCATGCCTCGTCCATTCTCAGTGACAGTCTCTCCCCTTGTTTGGTGATGTCCATGATGAGTTAACTCATTCATGGAATATGCCCTACTCGGGACGTGTCTTTGCATCATTGACATTGATTTATTTGACCAACTTGGATGCAAAGGCAAGGGGCTATATTATGATGCCCAGGAATAAGAGACGCATATGGGCTATCTCTCCCAAAAAAAATGTGAAAAAAAAATATGGTCCCCACCAAGCCTTGCAGACTTAATCTTCACTGATGGTGTAAAATCTTTACACCATGGCAGTCTTGCAGGCATACCAGGTTGACCTGCTGAAAGACCTAAGCACAGGTGGGACCATCGATGAGAAGGCACTTTTTATAATTTACCAGTCCAAAGACCTAACTCTCCATGCAACTAAGCAGACAGTCTATGCTATCAGCCGTTCAATGGTTGCTATGGTCTCCATGGAGAGGCACCTGTGACTAAACCTCACAGGCACCACAGAGAAGAACCAGGCATTCCTCCTTGATCCCCTGTGTCTCGCCATTACGAAGAAGTTTTCATGAAGCTTTCTTCCCCGCCATGCTAAAGTGTCTGGATTGCCAGCCACCCAGTCCCGACCAAATCTGGTTTGGTCATGCTCAGACCTCACCGCATTATGACTCCATGGCCAGAAAGAAGAAGTCCTGAGGTTGGGGAGCCCAGGACCACTGCAATGTGTCCCCTCAGGGAGGGGTACAAAAAACTCCAGCAGAGAGCGGCAGCTCCTTCCCGGGCCCCTTTAGGAGAAAAAATTATAAAATCTCCGCTGCCACTGGTTATTCGGGGACAGGAGTCTCCAGAAAAGTGATACATGATTAGTTATCTAAGAAAGTTACTAAGGGTTCTAGGTCTAGGCAGCTGCATCCATGGTGATACATTTGGATCACTGGCATATGAAATCACTTCAGTTGTCGTTCAGAGCCAGGGGATTTCATCCAAGGGCCAATCCTCAGATGCTAATAAGGGTTACGCGCCAGGGACTTCATACCCTATCTATCTGGTTCAGACTCCAGTTTCAGACTTTCAGTCCCACTCTAGGCACACGTTGTCGTCATAAGATGCTCAGGGGCTGGGGTGCAGTCAGTGGCGATTCTACATGAAATTACTCCCTGGGCGAGACCCCCTCTTGGCATTTGGCAACTATGTAGCAATAATTGCTTGACTTTTGACGCCGTGAAGTATAGTGTATTCTGTTACGTTTCTTTCTTGTAAAGACCAACTTAAACGCTTGTGTTAAATAACGAATTTATAGTATTGTACTGACAGACTGAAATTTAACTATACGTGAAATATCTGAATCTTATCATTTATCCACAATATTACTTTATCTTTTTCCTTAACAGCCATTGACATATTAATGCACTTAATCTTTATTTTATACTCTTAGTAGTAAACATGCACATTCTTTTAACAGTCACTACAGCCACTGCATATGATATGACTGATAGTGTAACCAACCAGAAGATTGTACTTTCTTCTGACTACATTCAGCCATTCACCGAGCTGATACTTTTACACGCACAGCAATATCAACAAGTCACTCCCCTACACATCTCTCTCCATGATGGTAACAGTTACACTTTTTTATAACAGGGCTGCAAATGAACATAAACACACATAACATCACTAATACAAAAACCCAACTGTCTTGCTTTAATGACACAAAAATAAGTAAATACCCATAATGCACCTGGCTGCTAACGCTGACTGCCGGATCATTGCAGCATTCTAAATTGATTCTCAATTATTGAGAATAAAGATGATTCTCGCTAGATGTGAAACTAGGCTATTGAAACGCCATAGTCATAGATAGGCTATGATAGATAATAGAAAACCGCTTAGGGGCCCAGATGATTCTAATTCCATTCTTTAAAAAAACGTGCACCTTCTGGACTTTAGCTCTCTATTTGTTTACTAACTTCTTAAAAAAACAACTAATAGTAGCTCCTAAATTTTAAAATCAAACGGATATTAGTTTGCGCTATTCTTTTATATTCTATTTGTTTTCTTTTTATTTATAATATAATAAAAAAACTTTAAGCTAACTGGGATTTGTTATAGCACTTGTACATCAATGCTCTTTCATTGATTTTGATTGCTTCCACTGTCCTCATTTGCTCATTCACTTTGAATAAAAGAATCTGCTAAATGACTATATAAACGTCCGACAGAAATATGCTTTATTTCCTGCAAAATAAACTGCTTTCCCTTCAGTTTTTGGCATGAAATAATAGCTAGAAGGCCCTCACCTCTCCATCTCCGTGCACCACAGGATATCCTCTTTATTGTTCATGTAGACGGGGTAGTGCTGGTCTTTGCCCTGTTTTATTGAGTTTGAGCGAGTTGTGATGGTTCGCACTTTTCCAAACTGAAAAAAAGAGAAATATAAATTCAGCTCTGCCTCAACGAGCCTCAAAACTCAAGACTCCATTTGAAATGAAATCTGGATATAATATACAACAACTTCCAAACAAAATATCAGGAATAATGACAATCTGTTCACACTATCTTTGATTTTCATGCACAAACCAAACCTTAGCTGTGCGTCCATGTTCCAGACAGTCTTGCAGGTCGATTTTATCGTGATTCATGGCAGTCAGAGGACTGAAAGAGAGACAAAAACTTGTTTTTCTGATGTTTCACTTGTATTTCAAACAACACCATCTAATCTCACTCATACTGCAGATATTGAAGCAGCCTTACCGGTTCATTCCAGGCAAGTTTCCCCAAAAGTATCGAGCTCTGTGTGCAGCTGACACCTCCTTAGCATCGATCATTACTGGATTACACTGAACAAAGACAGAACGGTTATATTCACCATTATATTGCAGAAGAAAATCAGGCAAGATTTTGCCACGTTTTTGAAAATCTCTAATGCTTATTAAGGCTGCATTTATGTAATCCAAAATACAATAATATAAAATAACTGTTTATTTATATATATATATATATATATATATATATATATCTTCCTGTGATTTAAAGCTGTCATCAGTGACACATGATCCTTCAGGAATAATTCTAATACCCTGCTTTGATGAACAAGAAACAAATATTCCATTTATTATTATCAATGTTAATAAACAGTTATAATATCTGAATAATATTTTGCACAAACTTTTATGCTTTGATGAAAAGAAAATTGAACGGAACCACATTTTTTTGAAACAGAAATCTATAGTAGCTCTGTCAAATGATTAATCACAGTTAATCCAAAATAATTCAAAATAAAAGTTGTTGTTTACATATGTAATGTGAGTACTAAAATGCTGCAAAAACCTACCTGGAAAGCTACCTGAAAAACTATGAGTATGTGTACCTCAGAACAGAAGCTGTTTTACCAAATATTTATTTGATTTGTTTAATAGAAGTAAATTGATAAATTAAATCTATTCTTTTTTTTATATATAATCTATTTATTCTATTATTTTTGAAAGCATCCTAATTTTACAGCATTTTTACCCAAGGGTCTAAAACTTTGAACAGTACTTTAGCTTTCCAGGCAGGTTTTTTGAAGAATCTTGGAGACGTTACCACAGTGCTTCTAGATTTAGTCTGTCCCAGTTTGTTCAGTTACTGGTCTGGAATACAGTACGGGAGTCTAGTCCGTATCCCATACCAGTAACCATAGCAAAAGTGACCAAAGTAATATCTTAAAGACGGCTTAAATGTATATATATATATATAGCTAGATATCAAAATCAGTTAACCTCAAAGTCATTGTTTTAAATACAGTTCTAACCCAGGTGTTATGAAGCAACAAAGTAAAACATTTCACAGAAATTAAGGTTTTAAATGATAAAACAATAGATGCAGTGCTGAAAATGAAGAAAATTACTTTTTGTCAGATGTTGGTGGCACACAAATACAGTTTGTGCACAATGTCTGTTATATATGCAACCACAAGAGGGCAGTGCTGATAACAGCCCACATGATTCACTCGGTGCATGCGAGTGTATGTTTGTCTCATGTGTGCACACACCTCTAGAAAGCGCGAGATGTCTCTCTTGTCACTGATTCCCATGGCGACAACATTTTCGAACAGCCAGAAGAACGGCCGCTCGTCTCCTTCTTTGGGTCGGGCTTCGTGAAGCAACCGGTAGAACTCAAAGAACAGACGCCCCGTGCCCTCTACGCACAAGAACAAAAAACCCACTCAACACAACAAATGCATCAGTAAGCACACAAGCTTTGTGGTTTTGCTGCTGGAGGGCGGGTGTCATACCGAACAGGCCTTTCCTGGCAGGGTTGACGATGGACAGATCGTTACAGGGGCTTCCGCCGATCACAAGATCAAACGGCCCCCATTCCTGAATCTGCAGGAAACGCGTGACGCAAACAGAGAGAAAACGTCAGAAATCTGTTGGCAAAAAAAGATAAAGAGGGACAGAGAGAAAGACTCATGCTCACATGCTTGCGTGTGATGTTCCTGACGTCTCCCACGTACATGATCTTTCCTTGGTGTCGCACGATACCTACCGTGATGGAGTCCTCACACACCTCTGACGCCACATACAGCTGCACCTGAATGCCTAGATCCTTCAGCACCAGCAGCCCTGACAGCAAAACACACACACACGCACACAAGTTTTAGGTTTTACTCACACAGACAACAACATGATCATACAACTGCAGTGTGATTATTTGTTTATAGACAAATTCAGAGGCATAATTTCTCACTTATTGTTTAGTTTAACCTGAAGTACTAAAATAACTATAACAGCTAAAATGAAGAAATAACAATTAATAGAAAAACAAAAACAGAACAAAATGAGTAAAATTTTAAATGTAAAAGAACAACAAACAAATTTATGAATAAAATGTAATTAAAAATATTAACAAAGCCATAACAGTATCTCAGTGATGCTAAAGTAGCACAGGTGTGATCTCACCTGTAGCGATGCCATCAAATAAAGAAAGCACTCTCATTGGTTGCCTTTTCTCTGCTGGCAGCGGTGAATACAATTTTGTTGGTTCCTGAGAGAAAGAAAATGGACAGACTTTTTTTTACAGAGGTCATTAAATACATTTTTTTAATTATTATATGATGCAAGTTGTGAAATTTTTCATTTCAAAATGCTTGCTATGGATGTAAAAACAAAGAAAATCTAACCTGATCCAATTTTTTTATGACGTACAAAAGTTTGAAGGCAGTTATTATTTATATAAAATTCAGTGTGCAATGACCTTGGGTCACATTTTCATCATGCTGTACAATGGTTAAACTGATAAAAATCTGTGTGCATGGTTGCCAGATTGCAAAATTAATCAAAACACCTGGCATAAAATGTATCATTTTAACAAATAAGCTTTAAGGATTTAAACTCTAATTGTTACAAAAGAAATTCCTGATCATCCTGGTTATTTACATCTCATATCACATGTAAACATTTGTGTTACCACGGCTACAACTGATGCATTTGAATTGCATTCCAAAGAGATCTGTTATCAGCCCTGCGGTAGGAAACGAAACCATAACCGTACCGGCCGACTCGAAACTGCAACGGAATGAAATGGGCCCCTGGACCACAAAACCAGTCTTAAGTCCCAGGGGTTTATTTGTAGCAATAGCCAAAAATACATTGCATGGGTCAAAATTATTGATTTTTTTTTTATGCCAAAAATCATTAGGCAATTAAGTAAAGATCATGTTCCATGAAGATTTTTTGTAAAATTCCCACTGTTAACATATCAAAACGTCATTTTTGATTAGTGAAATGCATTGATAAGATATTAATTTGAACAACTTTAAAGGTGATTTGCTCAGTATTTAGATTTTTTTTGCACCCTCCCGATTCCAGATTTTCAAATAGATGTATCTCGGCCAAATATTGTCCTATCCTAACAAACCATGTATCAATAGAACGCTTATTTATTGAGCTTTCATATGATGTATGAATATCAGTTTTGTAAAATTTTACCTTATGACTGGTTTTGTGGTCCAGGGTCACAAATTAGTTGTTTATTAGCTATTAATTCAAATTAGTATTTTACTCATAAAGCTACTTTTCCACTGATGGCAGATTGTTAATTTTTTTTATGAATAAAATATTTTGCATTGAAGTTCCTAACAGAAAGACAAAATGTGATTTGCAAATACAAAATGAATTGTCCAAAAATAGGCATTGCAACCTAGTTATTAAAATTAAAATTCTGTGAGAAAGTTGTATTATATTTAGTGGTGTCAAAATTAGCGCATTAACGCATGAGATTAATTTTTTCAGATTAATGCGTTAAAAATATTTAACGCAGGGGCGTGGCTAGGACTGGTCACCCCACTCACAACTGCTGCTTCTGTCACTTTTTCTCTTGAAAAGAAGTGCATTTATTCAGTCGAAGAAGGTCTTTACTACCACATCAAATGGGATACATTTCAGGTGCGTGTTCCACCTCACTTCAGCGCCAGGCAAACGGTACTGTGCTTGCAGCGTGCGCTCTTCAAATACATGCACAAAGATACCAGAGCACGCTGTAGGGTCTATCCTTTCATTTCAAAGCACGAAATAATATACGTGCATGCACCGTCGTGGTCAGTTAAGTCATGAAGCTTCCAAAAAGACGACTAAAAGTGCCTTGAAACTGTGCAAGCATGTAATGTATTTTATATGAGCCATATTTAAGAACATGCCTTTGCAATGTTCTGGAGCAGCCCAGCGCTGTCTCACTCATCTAACACGCCTGTTCTGAAGTGGGTCAGAAAAGGTAAAAGCTGAGAGATTTGTGTCAGAACTGCGTCACATTCAGGAGCGGCAGCTCTTAAAGAAATAACAGCCATAATAACCTATAATAGCTGTTGTGATGTCTATTATTCAAACGACAAAGAAAAAAGGGGATAGCTTTATGGATTCATCTATATTTAATTTAGAATATGTCTGATAATTTCAATTTCTTCATATTTCTGCTGAGGTGCGCAAGTAAATATGATATTTATTATAATGGGTTATGTAAAGATTTTTTTAAGTTCACTTAAATTAGAAGTTTTTTATTTTTTTAAGTTTAAATGTTCAAATTTATAGCTCTCAATTACAGTATACTGTAATGTTAAAGACTATAGTCCATGGTTAAAAATTGTTTTTGGGAGGGGGGGACAGTTTTATAAAGAAATCAGCATTGGTGTTATAATGGTTTTATGAGAAGATTGTTTGGTTTAATGGTTTTATGAGATAGCTTTGTAATGTTGAATGGCTATTCACTGATTAAATAGCTACTAGGAGAAAACACTATTCCAGAGACATCAGAGTCATGCTGGCCTTCAGTCACAAAAATAGATGCTATTATACAAATATAAAAAATGACTGTCTTTATGGTGTTTGTACATTAATTTAATGTTTAAATGTGAAATTATTGCAAGATAAAAGTATATTTTAAAATATTACTTTTAGTTGGAATTAATCTCTGTTCATTTTAGAAAAATATGCGTCTTAAAATATGCGATTAATTAGTCAATTTGTTTAAATCGATTGACAGCACTAGTTATATTATATATAGAAAAGTAACAGCCAATTTTTTTTCTTAACTTTGGTCATACTGCTGCTATTGATAAAATTTGTAATCTATAATAAAATATTTTATACTTCTATGAATATTTAGGTGCTTCTAAAAACATTTGTGTTAAGTGCTTTAAACACAACAAAGTTCTCTTTGTCAGTTTTGGAAGGAGCAATGGATGGGATGCAATGAGAATGATCAGTCAAATTCATCTTGACAACATATAAGTCAAGTTTCACATATGTCTTTTTGTTGGTGTCTAATGGATTGTGGGTTGTCTTGCCTAGAGGGGATTACGGCGTGCATAAAATCAGTGTCCTTTAAATGAAGGGCAAGGTTCTTCTGTAGTGTGAAACACTATTCTTTGTTTGGAAGCTCTATGGGCTTCATTGATTGGTTCCATACAGTGGAAACCTGACCTTTAGCAGATGTTTGAGGTCCTGCCACGACTCAGTGTGATCCCCAATCTAGACAGCTTTCTCCTTGTTATGTAGACCAAGGGGTGCTTATCTCTGCAAGATACAAAAAATTGAACCATTGATGTATTTACATGAGGCAGTCATTCAATCATCACAGGGTTCAGAGGTGGTGGTCTGTAATGAACATGGCTGATGACCTGAATACAGCGCTGATGTTTTCAGATAAATCCTATGTTTGATTAAAATGATGCCAAATTCTAATGGGCTGTATTAGCATGTGGCGTATGAATGGAGGAAATATATTTGAAGATTCTCCATTTAATAAAATGCGCTCTCCATCCTACACTGAGCACAAATGTAGAATTTTAAAATAATGCTATTGTAGTAATTGTGTTCGAATATTGAAGTACATAGGTCCACACAACTTTGTTTATAAGTGCTTTTCATTACAAGTATGTGATGATGTTTGGTGAATGTGGCACCCGAGAAACCAGAGGTCTTTTTGAAGTTTATTTTTATTTAAAAAAAAAAAGTTTGCATGTTCAACACAGTTGAAGCATACTAATGTATCTTTTGAATAATGCCTACTGTTTCAATTAATGAAAGCAATATAGTAGGCAGTGTTCAGTATATTAAGTGTTGTGGCTCTCCACCTGCTTTTAAAGTAAATGGGGATGCTGTCGAGCTAAAATTTGAACACACCCATTTAATTAATTGCTTTGTTTGCTTTTCTTCATCTCTGCACGCAAATGCCCCCCTTTTATTTGTGATAAGGAATTAAAATCGTCTTGAGGGTGAAAATAAGCTGTAATAATTGGGTTAAATCTGGTGATATGGGCTACAGTGTGATTAAAGGAAGCTTTTCAGATACACAAAGCGTTTGGCCCCTTAAGCCTAGCAAGAGGACCGCTTCCACTGGGCAAAGATGCTTACAACACAATAACTTAGTATTAAATCTAATTAGGCTAAATTAATGCTTCATCAAAGATTAAATAATGCTGAGGAAACTCACATGTGGATTTCTTATTAAGTACCCAGCTCATGATAAACGGGTGCTGACGTTTGCCGTGGCGCTTTAGCAGCCTGTGCTAGTGTTTCACCACAGTGGCAAATTTCACACATTTCAGGGGCAACCGTGAACCCGTCTTGTGACTGTAAGTGAATCTGGAATCATTACAAAGGCAAGAAGATCCAGTCGCACATAAAAAAAAGGACGCTTAGTGCGCTGTTCACCTTCTTCAGAGTCGTCAAGTCTGATGGTTTGTCATTTGTGTGGCAGATTACATAAAATGATGAGCCACAGGAATATCACCATCCGGATTATGGCTTCTCTTCTCGCACCAAATGAGTCATATCTGCGGATTATTCTGTTTTCTCTTGGATTTTCTCTGTGCATGTCGTGGATGAGCCTCTACATAATGGCACAAAGCAGAGACCACAGAGATAAGGATTTGCTGTCTTTCTCCCAGCTCCTCGCATCTCTGTTTCATAACCCGAAAATTCATTTTCATTCTCTGTGCGGATCTTGTTTGCCGAGGAAAGCAGATAATCAAACAGACTTGCTTATGACGTGCCATTTGGAAGTCTGGCAGCGTGAGCTGAGAGTCAGTGTGCAGGATGTTGTGAATTTGATGTGAGCGCAGCTCCCTAAAGGCTGGCTTAGTGGGATGGGAGCAGACACGGCTGCCCTGTAGAGGGATTTAGGAATGAACAGTGTGAGCACTGTTTTCCTCAAGCTTGCTTCATCCTAGCTCGGCTGCAGAACCGCAGGAAAGCACCGGGTCTGTGTGCATCTGTGTGTTTGTGTGTACACGAGCACGTGTGTGCATGTAGGAAAACGGTCTGGATACGTTCGCTTACCCACTACTGGAATTTTCTTTCCTGCAGGTGGTTGTTGGCAGTAGGGCACTCCATGTCAGGCATGAAGGAAAGAAAGGAATGCTGTGAAAATAAGGAATGAAAAATGGGCCCCATTGTTCCATTGGTAATGAGACATGTGCTGTGCTCTATTGTCAATTTGTCTACTACTAGAGACTTTGAAGAACAGGAAAAGGGGAACGTTTAGTGAGAAGAATAGAGCCCTTAAGAAACAGAACATCTGAGAGTGGGATTTGTGCTCTTAAATATTAAAAATTAGACAAACAAAATCCCTCAGGCAAGTTATGTGCTAAAAAGGAGCATCAGTCTTTAATAGTCAGTTGTTACGTAATTCATTGTCAGCGTAGGTCTAGTCCTGCACAGGTGATGAATCGAGTCTCTTTAATGCAGAATGAATTTACTTACCCGAGACAAAGCAAACGACTGACGTGCTGCTATTGCTTTAAACCCCAAGGCAACACATTTTATTTTCTGATACAAATGAATTTTGGCCAAGTCAAAAGAGATAAATCATTCAGCTGTCTTTTACTATGTTTTCTGGGTTCCTACGTTTCATTATGTGAAATATGAGTCCTCTGTTACAAGTAACGCCAAGGATTGTGCTTCAGGAAAAGCATGTAACATTCTTGCGGTGCTGAACTCAAATCTCAAAATCCTCATGGATCGGGATACATCTCTACCGGAAAGCCCGCAAGAATGAGATTTTAGTCTTTGTGATAAACTCGGTGTATTTAATATACATTCACAAGTAAAAACTTCTACACATGAAGTCATAAAAATTGTCGTTTGTTTGGTGTGAATGCCCCCTCAGCGTATTTTAATTGTACCTTAAAGGCTGTGGAAATGTGTGCAAATTGACACATTTAATTGCAAATTGCATTATTTGCATATTTAAACACAACAATTAAGGAAAGTTTACCCTATTCACCTGTGTTGTCTGTGTTCCCTTAATTATTGTGTAAGACACTCTGTAAAACTCACTACTGGAAACATAATTAATGTAATACGGTTGATCCACGCCGATAGATGGCACTGCAGCGTCTAACACAATTTTGGTATCTGTGCATATAATAATAACAGTGATGCTAACGCACCTTTAAATAACACTTTGTGTTGCTGAAGCAATGCACAACGAATTTGGTCCTTGTTAAGAGATTTTCTGCCAGGAGCGATTGTGAATTACTTTCTTAGGTTGTGTGTAGCAGCGGGATGGAATTACTTTAGACCCGGGTTGACATCCTGCCTGAGTGCCTCATCTGGAACTTTGTTTGCTTTTGCAATACCCAGCCCTCTGCTGGCCGCTCCCCTGGGGGCCTAAAACCCGGGCCTGCTCAGAGTATGTCAGAGTGCGGTTTCATCCAAGCGTGGGCGACACGCTGAAAAGGCCTGTTGTGCTGCGGCCTTATGCTGGAACGCAGACAGCGGCGAGTCCCGTGCTCTTGTTAAACGCTCAAATCCTCGAGAAAATGGCGGGAGACTGTGCTCAACTTGTAGTGTAGTAGTCTGCGTTGTTTTTATGTATCTACTCTGCCTCATATATATTGCTGTATATAACGGAAGCAGCAGACATGGTAATTTATGTTTTTTTTTTATGTCTGGGGATGTTTCCTGTAGATGCGTGGGACTTTGCGGTAATTTAAGGGTGCTGTGGGGAGACATCTCGGAGTTCACACACAGAGGCAGGAGGTCTCAGCAGTCTCGCCCCGGCTGTAGCTCAGGCTTCCCAGGGGGCCCCTGTTCCGCCCACACTCTTCCCACCTCTTTTTTGGCACACTTTGTGGCTTTTGTTTTTCTTGAATGCATATATAAAACTTTTTGAAGTCCGTCCTCCAGATGTGGCCATGGTTTATAATCACCAGTGGTGTGTAATCATGTACTGATAAAGTCTCACTTTGCATTTGAAACAAAGTTCTGTGCCATTTAAACCGCTAATAATCTTTAAAATACTGTTTAAAGCCTCTGTGCAGGATTATGTGAACGCTCCCGCCTGCAGTTTTCACCTGAACTGAACTCCTCCACAGTCACTGTCACAACTTTAATATACTAGGCTCATCCTCAGACGTCATGCCCACGGGCCACCCACAGTTGGTTCTCTGACTGTTTGATGCATGTGTGCACAAAACTGGAAAGCGCTTGTGAAAATCACAAGCTCCTATCATATTGCTTGACTGCTGGAATTCACTGTAAATGGGCTTATGTCAGTCTGCCAGTACACAAAATCGTACTGAAAAATTTCAGAAGAGGAACATAGACACTAGAATTGAAAACATTTGAGGTTTGAGACTTCAGATCTTTGAAATATTTATTTTGAAGAAAGTAAACTAGATAGATGCAAGCAGAAGTGTCTGTACTGATTTCCTGTGCCATATTTTCAGAGTTTCACACGAAGACTGCTGCAGAGTTATCTGAATGATTTCTTTTTGCCATTGGCGATTTATTATCTAGTGATGTTTCTCAGAGCTACCTGGCATTAAAAATTAGCTCACTTTGCAAGTTAGATGATTTCTACCTGGTAAAAATGAGCAGTCACACTTATTTTTGTTCATGGAAATTTCACAGGTGATATCCAGTAATTTAAATGGGAATCTGCACAGATTTTGATAGTTGCACTTGGTTGTGCAGACATGCCACACTGACCAACAGAAAGCTCATATGTTTGAGCTATATGTCAATAATTTTTCTTTTGAGTATTGTGCCCTGTAGACTCTTTTTGCTCCCTATATTTCACAGAAATATCGCTAATGACTGCACCTTAAGGTTGGCCGTCGCTCAAAGTCACTGTGCGACTGTTTTTACTGTGTGTTCTGCATCGTAAGCGTAAGTTAGACCCCGTTGGTGGCTTTTTGGCCGAATGAGCACATTGAGTACCAATTTTGAATGATAAATATAGACTACTGCAACCTGCTGGTATAGGCAGTAATTTCCTCTAACGCAGATGTACGTGCAAGTTGGCTGCCTTCGTGGTGTGTTTAAGTGCAACTTTTTGGCCCAGACGCAGGCGATGTGAGGCATCAACACAATCAGCTTTTGATGTGTTCAATTTTTGATAAGCGGTTGGTGTCACATCCTTAAAGTGTACGTGTTCGTATATGAGTGAGTGGACCAGACTTACTGCTTTAGTTTGGCCCTACATAATATTATTCTCCAAACACAATGGAAAGTCAGAGACTGTTTCTGTCATGCTGGTAAAAATGCATGAATGTTCACTTGTGGTTTTGGCCGTGTCCTCATGGAATGTGATAATGGAATGTGAGTTCTTGGGCTGTACTCATTTGCAGTGCTTTGCTGGAAAATCCCATCTGTGAGAATCCGGCCGAGCCTGAGATAAATGCAGTGACAGAAGGCATCTTAATACCAGACAAAGCCTGGACTACTGCCACCTGGGCTCTTTATATATACCCCATGTATCTGTGCGAGACGCAGCAACTGCTCAAGTAACAGTAAGATGCAAATGCTTTGACATGTCAATCGTGAAATGCAGAGCTCGTAATAGGCTACATTAACTTCAGATGTTAAAGACTGTTTGGAATTGGACCCAAACATTCTTTGCTGATAGAGTCATTGTTACTGACTCCAAACACCTCTTTATCACCAAGCAGCTAAAGCCACTGTAATTACAGGTGTGTAAGTGAGTGAAAATACAACGACAAGCCTGTACAGCAATCATGTTGCAGTTTAACATAATGGGCCCTGATCAAATGCGGGAATTTAGTTCTATGACTAGGCTAGCTTTTGTTTAGTAAAGAGAGAGGGAGAGACAGAGAGGCCAAGAGGAAAAAGAGTGGAAATGAAGTTTCCATTCCGTGGTGCAGTTGTTTGCCTTCGCTGCAATTTGGCGGGAGTCCTGTGGCCAGACGTCTGTCTTCCATTAGGAGGCTGAAATACCCCGCTGTGTTTCTACTCTTGGCATCAGGATGTATACATCATCTTCAGCATTTTGAAATTGCTTGGCTGGTGTTTGCCTGTTTATTGAGTAACATGTCTGCAAGCAATTGACGCAGCTTTTGGTGAGTGTTTTCAATTAAAAATTCAAATGCTGTCCTGCACGGGGTCACAGGCTATTTTCATGACTTTGCATTTTTGCACATTTCAGTAGTTCGCATTCTGCTGTTTATCTTGGGATATCGCCTGCATCCTGTTACCCAGCGGTAGACTATAGATGATAAACATAGCTATGTGTGCAGGAACAAACTGGCCACCATAGTCTGAAGTTTTACCTCAAGTGTTCTGTGAACTCTGCACCTCGTGCTATTTATTGACAAAATACAGTTTGAGGGATGCTTAGCCACTTTTTTAATTAGTCCAGACAGTACATTAAAACTGCTTTAGGGAGCTACATAACACACATATTATGAATTACTTTTATACTATTAATGGAGTAATTTACTCCAAAATGAAAACGAACTCACCCCCGGGCTATCCAAGATGTTGAGTTTGTTTCTTTAATGAAACAGATTTTAGTGGAATTTACTGATAATGAAAAGCTGATAATAGCGTCTCAATAATCCACATAATCCCAGTCCATCAATGAATGTTTTGTAAAATAAAAAGCTGTGTGTTTATAATAAACAATCTATTATTACAATTCTGTTTGTAAAGTTAAGCCCCTGCTTCTGGCTAAAATTTGAGTACTGATGTCCATATTGTTGCTTTTCTTCAAGGGTGAGTATATTTTCGGCAAACTATTTCTTTTAATATTGTATTTGAAATATATAATAATATATTTGTAATGTCGTAAGACATTTATAAGTATATAAGCATTTACATGTGTATATTCATTTGGGCTGTGTGATTAGTTTTTTTTTCTGTCATACCAGCTGAATGTGGTCTGTGTTGATCCAAACCTACTTCCACATATTGATTTGTTCTGTTCAATAAGTGTGTGCATGATGCACTTAATATCATTAAATTGAATGATTAGCAAAATCAGGGACTAACACTAGAGTCTGCAACTCTTTGGTTAAACAGCTGAAATTCATTTAGCTTGATTTACGTAGTCGGCCCCTCTGAATGTGAGCTGCTTGTTGAGAAATATAGTGGTCTCTCGACAGGAAACACGGACAATGCCAGTAATGATTGTGAAAAATGGAAAGGGTTTTTTTTCCCGTGATGTCAAGCCCCTGCCTTGAAATGAGCTAAAATAGTTTGTCTGTGTGCACATTAGGGGTGGCACAGTTCACAAAACCCACGGTTCGGTTCGGTTCACGGTTTTAGGGTCACGGTTTTTGGTTCGGTACGGTTCTTGTTATTTTTTCTTTTAATCTTTAACACT
>JAUCMU010000021.1:2079111-2091867 GCA_032275025.1 Enteromius treurensis | reverse complement strand
CGCTGTCATCACAGGTAACATGAAATCCAAAATGTTCCCACACACCACCGGGCAGCTTTCCTTTTCTCTCCCACTCGGCATTTCTACACATACAGTATTGTGACCTGCAGCACTCACTCCTCACCGCAAACACCTCAATTCTTTCGCGCGAAATGCTGCGTTCACACCGGACGCCAATGAAGCGTCAAGCGCAAATGATTTAATGTTAAGTCAATGCAAAGACGCGATTAGACATCCTGCGGCGTCATTCGCCCAATTCGCGTCTGGTGTGAACGCAGCTAAAGGGGAACACACTGACGTCACATACTGTACGGGGCACGAAGCTACATTGCGCATGTCATGAACCATCGAACCGTGCGACGCAAGAATGCACCGAACCGAGACAAGCGAACCGAACGGTTCGTTTTTTTTTCCATGAACCGTGCCATCCCTAGTGCACGTCTTGTCCCAGTAATCATGTTTCCTGTTCACCCGACCTGCTCGACGAACACATGCTTGTGTCATAAAGTTGCACTGACTGTAAGTTTGAGAAAATATTACAACTGTCCATCCAGCAGGCTCTTTCCTGTATAACATCCTGTTTTCTATGGTAACCACAAGAACATAGCAGAAGCTCGGCACCCCACAGTAGGAAAAAGTGAGAGAAAGGAAAAGAAACAGAGAGCATGTGAACTGGGTTGAGTTTGTGGAGATTTATGTGATAGCTGCAGGAATTCACTTTTCTGCACACAGCTGAAAGACATTAAGGCCATGTTGAACCTGAGCCCTGTTTCAGATCCCCTCCCTCCACGCACCCAGATAAAGGTCACCCAATGTCCCGTCATCAACAAACACACTGAACTGTGAGCAGTGCATGATTATGACCGAAATCGGTCGATTATTTCCCATGACTGTTTCGATGAATTGATTTGACATTAAAATGCGGAGCTCTGTGGTTCAGCATGAGCTCATTGACAGTCCATGTGTGAGTTCTGCACTCTCACAAACACTCTGGTTATAATCAGCAAAACTGTCTTCACTGGAAAAGAAATCTCATATTTACGCTCTGTCTACGCTGTGTTGATTATAAAGGAAGCATTGTAGTTGTGTTGTGTCACTTGCAGTGTGTAGTAGGTACAGGCTTAGGTTCCATAAAAAAAAAAAAGGCTTATGGAAATTGTCTTAAATTTGCTTCTTTGGTCTTGCACCAGATAAACCAAGACTACCAAGTAAATGTTAATACACTCTTAAAAGGCAGCATGGTGTTGCTGTTATACAACAGCCTTGGTGTTAAGAGCGTGCTCATGATGACAAAAAATGCTGTCTAGGTAGGCAGCTCGATGGGCTTTGCAACAGAGCTGTAATTCAATTTCAGATTTGTAATAATTGTGTAGGAGGAGACAGAGAATGATGAAATTGCACAGGGTCTGTCACTGTCTTTCCTCACTGTCTCACTGACAATAACTTCCTAATTATGCTGAGACATGAAGCTCTTTTAGTTTTATAATGTCCATATTTAAAATTGTGAAGTAATACAGACATATTCAAAATGTTGAAATTATTTATCTTTTAGTGTTTATTCCTTGCAAACATTTTAATGAGTAATTTGTCACACATTTCTGTTTATTTAAATGCTGTAGCATTATCCGTCTCATCTTTTTTTTTTGTTGTGCTTTTAATTTTAATTATTATTATTTTTTATAATAATGTTAGAGCTTTTTTATTGTCTCTTTAATTTAAATCAAAAAGTATTCACCAGCGAACTAAACAATATCAAACTGTTCTTGTATAATTTTGGTAGATTTTGTTATTGGGTCTCTAGCTGGCAGACACACAGGGCTCCATTATGTTTGACTACAGCATGTTGAAAAGGGATTTCTGCAGTGACATTTCCCTGTCCTACTGAGGCAGCATGTGCTAATTCACAGACATTTTTGTTGTTTGTTGTCTGTTTTTTCGTCTGGAGTGTCGTGAGAAAAAAGAAAGCAGTGGTGTGTTATGCAGAGCGCACATGTGGCACTAACACTCAGCTAAATACTGCTGCTGTGGACAGTTGGCTGTCTCGTTCCATTCTTTTTTTTTTTTTTTTTCTCTTTCATCATGCTCTCTTTTTTTGTTGACAGAATGACACCACTGATCTCTGCAATATCATTGTAGTACCTAAGCAAAATAGCTTAGTGTTAACAAGTGTGTTAGGTTACTCTTCATTTCCCTGTGTGCTTGCATGTGTTCATGCATAACTGCTAGATGTGGTTAGATAACTGTTTGAATACCCAATTATGAAGGAATGCAGCTGACCTGCTTTCCCTGGTGTCGAATGAGGACTGAGTGTCTTCTGCTTACAAGAGACCGGCCACAGCTGATAGCATTCCCAAAGGACATTCCAGCATCTACCATGTCAAACCATTGGGAACTAGGAATTGGGCTCTATGACAGCATATACCGTGCAATGGTCAAAAAGTGTCAGCCTGTAGAGGTTTTGCTGTTCTGTTTATACTGTGGAAGGGATGTTTGCACTTCTATAATTAGGCAGGACTGCTTCACGTTATTTACACATGACTGAGAAGAAACAACATGAAGTAATGTGAAAATATAGAGCAGGACGAATCCCTTTTATTCATGTAGAATTCAACTGATGTGTGATCATGCGTGTAAGTGGCTGTTTTTAAGCTGTTTCTGTGGTTCATCTATGTTATAAATTAAATCCAAAATTTGTGACGCTGTTGTGAGATTGTACAAAAAACTGAATTTTAATAGAATTAAGGAGAATTTAAATCTTACAATTTTTTTTAATCCGACCGCTGAACTTTGAACGATTTGTGTCGAAAAATTCCAAATAATGAAAGAAAATAATCAAAGCATTTTGAAGTATTAAATCATTATTATGTTGAGAAAAATGTATAGCATCCCACTGATATTGTGAAAAAAGATCTTAATATTTTTCTGGGATATTCTACAGTATGGCAGAGATTATCTGTTGCATCTGTTTAGAAAAACAACCTTATCTGTTTTCAGAAAGTGCTGTTTTAACTAACATTTAATCTGAAGTAACTTTTGACAAGAGGCACGTTATGATTATGAATATGTATTCATTTTCATGAGGACTTTTCAGAATTGGTAAATGTAATACAAGATGCATACATTTCCAACAATAATGCCTGTCAAGATTGCCCACGGCGCCTGTAAACTTTCCCACAGAATGCTAATGTTTGTTCAGGGTTTTCCATGCAATTGACCTAGCGATGGAAGAGAACCTTATCACAAGATTAACCTCAAAGCAGATGTTTTTTTCCCCCTGTATAATCCAGTCATACACCGCCTTCAATGGACTTTTTGAGATGTCCAGTTAATCAGGTAATCCGAAGCAGACCCACTGCTGTGTTTTTCCTCAAGTGGAGGGCCATGAGCCCCCTTGTGCTCGTTTCCGTCTTCAACAACTCAGACCGCCGTCTTTCAAGAGCTCACAAACCACGACTACTCCATATCTACTCCAAAGCTCCACATTATCATTGTTCTCACGTCACCTCTTATGATTCGCCAGGCCTCTGCAGTTGTGCTTGGCTCCCATCAGCTGTGCTGTAATACAGCCTGGTCTCTCGTGGGCTCTCTGAATTATTGATCACAGGCTATAAGACTGAGCTATAGACGGATGAACTAATCCTGCTTCCCCGTTGCCAAAATTAAACAGCGCTTGCGATGGAAACATCTGGTCCTGTGCTTTGCATGCTAGCAGATGTAGTAACGGTGGCGTTTTATGACGTATGTGTTTAGGGGAACATCTCTCCTTTTGCCTGGCCGATCCTATCTTTTATAGGTGGCACACTCCATTTTATCAGCAGAGAGAGAGAATGCTAGGTTTGCTTTCTTACAATTTCAAACATCACACCCATTGAAGCTCTGCGCAGATTTGTTTTTCTCAATCGATTTCTTTTGACAAGACTGAAGTTGTGAAACATCTGAAAGCACCAGCGAGCATTTGGAAAGCTCTGGAAGGATAAACAGAGCTGCAGGGGTGTATTAGCACAATAAGGTACTATAGAGCGTGAAACAATACTTTGGCAAGTAAAAATCCCTTTTTACTTACTTTTTTTTTGAGCTTCAAAGTTGTTGTTCAGTACACTATGCTTCTGTTGAAATCATCAGCTTGTAGATTGTATTTTTTTGGATGGTGTTTCTTTAGCGCATTCAATTGATATTTCAGCAATTCTGAGATTTTGATAATAAAGGCAATATCTAACCCTGTTAATACATTTTCTGTGGACCTTCGGGCACATTTTGTGATTTTCTAAATGTATTTGGAGAATTCTGAGAAAATATTTAGCAAATTCAGATTCAGATCTCATTTAATAGTAATACTGGCCATTGACCGCTTGGATCTTGTCGTCTGCATCTGCATTGGCCAATAAAAAAACCTATACGAGCTGACTACTAATTCGAATCTTCTGTTATGCCTGACATTGATTTAATAAACCGTTTATGCCTTTCTTCAATGCAAATGGCTCGCTGTATTGATAGTCTTGTGTAATTAAAACACATCTTGATCATCTGTGGTTGAGCAAATTCCACCCATACAAGCAGCTCTCTGGCTATTATATTTATCTGCTCTGTGAGTAAAGGCTTATGTGAATAAATCAACATCATTAGACTGGCTGCTTTGTTTGCTTGCTCACAGGGGCTGTGCGTGATGATCAGTCAATACTACGCTCTAGCTGGCATGCTAGCTGCAAACCCACATAACCTACAAATTACAAAAGCCTTGCGGGAGGGATGGCGATCAGAGCGGGCATGTTTATCCCTGTCTGTTGGAAAAATCATCTTGTTGTTCAAAATGGAATGTATGCTCCCTTTTTCTATTGAATGCACCAACACGGATGACTGTGAGTGGAGCATGTTGCATTAAAGTGATGCAAATTTGTTTCCGTTAGTGATATTAGATGACTCTTTTTTTTGTATTAATAATCCTATTCTGCAACAATCTTGATCACAGGATTTCAGCCTTCTGTGCTGCTACACACATTACTTTTTTTCTTTCCTACTGGCTTATCAAGGTCTGTTTTTACACTGGTGTCTTGTGCTGGGCCTCATGTAATGTGATGCTAATGGGTGCTGGGTAACAAGAGTGATGTCAGCTGTCATTCACAGTCTTCACGGGGGCCGTCGTCTTTCAATTCAGCCTGATGAGGTGGAGGATGAACATCAAGCCATTTGCAATAATGAGATGAACCTTTGAGCCAGTGCATTGTCCATTATTTATGAATGCCTTCATCTCAACAGCAGAACCACTGGGCCTGATCAATACGCTTGGCTGCTTTCTGACATCACGTGCAACGAACAGTTCCAAAGTTTAAAAACACAAGGCCATTTCTTCACACTGCTTTCATGTTTCAGTCCTTTTGTGCTCTCGCTCGAACTGCCGTATCTTGGCTCTCGGTTAACGCCTTTTCTCTTGTGTTATAGCAACTCTACACCCGTCTCCATGTGGAGACTTGAGCTCTTGGCATTGGGTGTAATTAACACAACCTGTACGGCAACCCAGGAAACTGGTTGTACTCGACTCAAGGCGAAGTTGTTCACAGCCATAACACAGGAATCTGTTTTTCCCAAGCTAGGAAGAGCGATAGGAGTTGGAGGTTAGGACTATTGCTGGAAGACGACATGCTTTTTTTTTTCTTTTCTTAAATCTTCAGTGAGGTACTGCTTTCGTGTGTGTGCACAGGCATGGTGAGACAGCGGTGTGGTAGCCAGGGGGCTGGGTGCGGGAAAACAGGCCGGCCACTCCCCTCCACTTGTACCAGCCTGTTCCACAATGAAGCGGCGCTGTCAGGGGATCATATTTCTTCAGCCCCGGTTTGAAAGCCAAACATTGGAAGGCGCCTGAAAAATGTGCCGGGCGCTTAAAGAAACACTAACCTAATACTCTCCTTCAGCGAGCACATGTGTAATGAGAAACAGAGGGCCTCTTTGTTCATGCACCATGTGGAAAATCATTGCCACCCCCCTCGTGCAGTTTTTTTTTTAGCACCGTTATTTTCCTGCAACTTAAACAGTAGACACATGGCACTAGCAGCACCAAGGTCATGATTCTCAGAAAATGCATTCTCATAAAAAATGTATATCTTGAATGCATTAAGTCGCTTTCTTTTCTTATTTCAAGTTTATTTAGGTCAAAGTGAAAGATGACGACTGCATTTTTTTTTTTCACTTGTAAAACCCATGTCTGCCGTACTTGATGTGCTGTAAAAGCTCACTGAAGACTTTCATGGGCTGATGTTTGGGAATTGTTGTCCAAAGAGTCAGAGGCACCTCTTCAACACCCATTCCATTGCGTTCACGCATGACCGGACAGGTCGAACTCGCTTAGGCTCGTGCAGAAGAGATGTCCGTTCATATAAGAGAGAGGGCTTGTTGTAAAAACAACAGCATGTGTGCGTGCTAGGGGTCAAGGTTACTAGGGAAAGTTGATGGCAGCTTCGCTTGAGTTGTGAGTGGAGTGGTTGTCATAAACAGGCACCACTTCATCCATTGCCAAGCCGTGATTAATAACCTTACCAGTACTGCCTTAAACTAACCGTGCAACCAACCTATCCTTCAAATTTCAAATAGTGGCTTAAATTGGGGAAAATGCTGGAAATCAGAACATATTTGAGATTTAAATGATAGTTACATGGACAACCTTTTTTTAAATTTTTTTTAAATTTTGCATTAGAAATTGTTGACAGTCTGATTATCATGAACTAGATGTGATTTATTGTTTAACTGTCATGTCTCACCTGGTTAGGACACACTGTTAATGTTCAACATGTGTTCCACACATATACTCCAGATGGATCTTAGAAATGTTTGGTTTTCAGACATTTAGCTGCTTTGATGCTTTTAGTATATGGAGGCCTTTTATGAAATTGAGTTGGGGTTATGATCAGCTTTGATGTATTGTACAGTAGCGATTTACCTAAGTGAAGATAAACAGACCGCTTCTGCTGGGGAGTGTGTCCTGGTGCTGTGCTGCTAAATGGTGATTAGTAAAAAACGGTGATCACACAAGTCTCGCCTGGATAACAGCAGTCATTTCCTCTTAGTAAGTACTCTCTCTCTCTCCAGGTCCTTCCAGTCAGCCAACAGCTGGGATATTTTTGTATGTGAAGAACCTGATGTTCTGTTGTTATACTATTATGCAATGCCCTGTTGCCAGATCAACAGCCTTATGGCACAACTGTTTTGTGCTTTGATTAAATTGTGGGCTGAAACGTATGTGGCGTACAGTGATAAAGGCACATTCTCAACTCTATTGTATTGTCTTTGCTAGTTGCACAAAGTCATGTCTGATTCGTTTATCATTCAGTTTCAGCAGTTGGAAAGCTTTAAAATGATTGAGAGACAGGTCTAAATTAAACCTAAAAAAAATGTCTCAAAACATGTTAAAATGCCTGTATAAATTCCTCTCCCGGTCAGACCAATTACAAGTCTATCTCATGCATTGAAAAGAAGCCAATTCTTTTTTATTTATTAATCTTTTTGTCCAGACTGGGTGGGAAACAGTATCTTGTTTTTAGTCTGCCTCTGACAGGTTCTTCCTGAAGAGTCATCTGAATGGGTGAATGGGAAAGGCTTATGAATAATGTAATCCAGTACAGCTGAGTGCTGCTTGTGCCATTCTCAAGCTTGCTTGACTGGATTCCAGCGAATTATATGTATCTTGCATAGTTATGTGTAATGCACATGCTTTAGTATCAGAATGTTTTTTGTTTTTGTTTTTTTTTTAAATAATGCTTTTCTCCATAGTTTTGGACAAAGAAGAAATTAACTCCTGAATGTCACGAATGTCACATGGACCTTATCTCATTAATTAACAGCAGAATGCTTAAATGGTTTTCTTCTACAAGGCACTGTTAGAAAGCTGTTACCTCCTTATGAGGGCATGTATGTGTACAGCAGACAGGCTGTAATGAGATGAGCTTGTGTGGCCGGTTAGTTTACATTTGCCTCTTATCAGCTGGTCAAAATAATAGCCACCTTCCTGTGGAGTGAGCTGTAACTAACTCACTCTCTTTGATCCTGAGGAAGTTGACTATGAATTACATGTAGTCCACAACTTGTTTTGAAGGGGCAGTTTTACATTTAGCATGAGCTTTTTGTCTTGTTGCCAAACCAAAACAAAAGCATCCTGGTGTGGAGGACGACAATATTTTCCCATGTTATGTTGAGAGCGTCCTAGATTTCAACAGCATCTCATCTGTATATACAGACGACTATTTTTAGTACACTTTGTTCATAGAATAAAGGGCATATCAAACCAGTGACAATGTCGAGCTGTTTTGTTTTTGTTGACTGATGATGTAAAAGTGTCAATAATGCAATATATCTAAACAAGCTTACAGGCTCCAGAATATACGTTATTTCACCTGTCATTGTTGGGATTTACTTGCATTTACTCGTTAGTTTTAGTCACCAATTCTCACTGTTAGCTTATTGATTACTTGCAATGATTATTTGTTTTATTTTGGATGTTTATTAGTGCTTACGAAACACATTAGTGAATTGTTTTCATTACTATATTTTAGATCGCTACCTCATATCTATACACAAAATAGGAGTTTATTTAAAAGTTGTTAACAGTGAGAACTGGTTTCTGATAGGGATCCCCATTCAATACTATCATGATAATTGGGTGCTGATACGATATGTATTGCAAATATTTATTTATTTGTAAAGAAATTTAGATTCTACAAGTATTGATCTTCAGGCACTTCACAATCTCGTTCCAAAATGTTTCTTGATCTACATTTTCCCCCAATTAATCCTTCTGCTATCTTAACCAACATGGGAGTTTCTATGATTTTTGTTTATAGTTGAAATATCTGTGTCAGTACTGCTATCTTAAAGTATAGGTGTGAATCTTCGATTCAATTCAATTACGATTATCATCATCAACTCAATGGCCCGGTTTTACAAACGTGGCTTAGCTAATGCCAGGAGTAGGCCTAAGTTAAATTCGCTAAACCATAAAAGGGTGTCATTGTTTTGCATACTGTGAGCAGTTTCTACATTTGTCTCACCACATGCAATTCTGGTGCCCCCCAAAACAAGTGTACGCACCATATGATTAGGTCGCATAACGTTTCTGCTCATCTACCAAAAAATAAAACATTGATCATTGTTTTTGATCCATACCAGGTTTATCTAAGTTAAAGTTGAAAAGTAAATTCAACTACTAATTAATGTTGTTTAATGTTCAGTGTTACTTGCTTTTTTGTAATTACTTATGAAATTGAGCAACAGTGCAACACTACCAGTTCCAATATATGTGAAGGCATGCATATTTTGGTTTAAATTATTTGTCACTTCATGAGTTAAAAATATATTTAAATGGGTTGTAGCCCAGATATTCATTGTACATGTTTGGGTTTTACATTAGATTATGCAAGACTTGCATGAAAGCAGACTTGCAGGGCTGTAATGAATCAAGGCTCACTCACATCAGTGGAATCAAGGGAATCGGTGAGGTTTTATAATAACAGAAGCTCTTTTTGCACCCTGTCTTGAGCTTCAAAGCTACAGAATCAAGGGTGTTTCTTTGGAGATCTTCCCCAGAGGTTTACTGGCTCTAACAACACAACTCATGGCTGTTTCTCTCTCTCTGAGTTTTCCGAGATTGGCTGCCACGTCTGACCTTGATGCTAAATGGATGCTTCTTGAAGCTGTTGCAGAGCATTTCTTTAGTCTGGGTGCCAGGCATGTCATCCAGAAATGCTTTTACCACCATTTTTCTAAATCCACTGCAAATATAAAGGGGGAAAAACATGTTGCCCTTTTTTTACTTTGTTTTAGGCTGAATCACTACATGTGTTTTTTGTTTTCTTTTTTTTTCTGATAACCTCTTTAAATATCTTAAACAAGATGCCTTTTAAGTGATGTCCTCTCTTACTTACCTTCAGTGAGGATATTGTTGTGTGCTTATAGATTTCTCAGCTGTAAAGTGCCAGGAGATAGGGCTGAACGGTGTAAGAAAATCTTGCTCTCAGTCCCGTCTTCTCATCGATTTTTATTATCAGGATGAATAGTGTGCCGCAGCCCTCATTACAAGACAGTCAAATGCACTCATCTTCCTCTGTGTCACTACAGATGTATCCCAAATTTCTCAGCCATGGCCTACTGACTCTTCTGTCACTATAACCACATGCCAACTCAGAGTAGATTATGTTAATGAAATGCTTTGAGTTATCTTTAGCTCCCTTGCTGCTCTCCATCATTATTGAAATACACTGAAGTCTTCAAGTCCACCAGTGACGTTGGCTCTGTGAAACCAGCCTTTCACAGTAATGATTTTTCTCAGATTACCAGTGGATGAATAGAAAATCAGTTTTGACACTGTCACATTGAAATTGTTGCATTAAAAGTGACAATTTCTCTTTTGTAATCCCTTGAGGTTTTCCTGTTGTCATGTCCTTCCTATGCCGTGTAAAATAAGCGTGCAAACCGCTTCTTCAAATCTCCTGTTTATTCACTGGACTGGTCAGACAAACTTGGTTTTTAGCTGTGATTATTTTATATTTATGTTTGTAAACTTGCATGGCTTTCCTTTTTACATAAAAGATGATACTTTATTTTATTTTAGAGGCTTCCAGTGTTGTTTTGAACCATACCACACTTATTTTCTAAATCAGTTGAAAGTTTCTTTAAAGGATCCTCTTTTGTGTTCTTCAGAAGAAAGTTGTACTGGCCTGGAACAGCATGAATTAATAAATGATGACAACATTTACACTTTATCTCAAAAAGGAAGCATTACATCTGCCTTTCATTAATTTACCTCATGCTTTTTAAGGAACACTCTGATACAACAATTCATTAAATCATCTCAAGGAGGACCTTTTTGTGTGTTAGGCTAAGATCTATAGTCCAATCTTGCATTCTTCCTCCTTTATAACCCTTAATTCTTAACCTTAGCTGTATTGTTGATCAGCGGTTGCCTGTTAATGGCTGATATTGGAGAGCGGTGTGTGTGTGTTCAGAGACACATGGATCAGTTTCATACAGAATGTGGTAACATTATTAACGTAATAAGACCTGCGTTTTAAAGCCCATTGGTTGCTGCTGGCTGAACTGCATTCGTTTATATGCAATGTCGGTGTACAGCAGAGCGACCTGCCCGCCGCAAATCTCGCCAGCACTGCCTCCGCCAAGCAGGAAGCGCTCAGACACAATGGGTCCGCACTGCAGACCGCTGCCAAACAAACAGCAGCAATGGCCAGAAACAAGCGTACTCTTCTTCTCGTTGAGCTTATGCCACAATTTGTTCATCTGTTCATGTGTATCGGAGTCTCACGATAACATTTTATCCATATTCTCCTCATAATTGAGAACAGCGGTTTCCCGCTGACCAGTAAAGCGCTCTGTACCTCCTGTGGCATGACGTACTTGTCATTTGTATGCGCCACGTGTACGCCAGAGATCTGTGTCCCAGTCTAGTTGCCATGCACACGACATGCTAACCTGCTCAACACACGGTCACTATTCAGCGGTCATGATTGAAGCGGCAAATGAATGACCTTCACAAGCGCAAAAAAGGAAGCTAGTCTCATTAATTGTTTTAATTGTTTGTAAAATGATTGCTGTGTTGGGACCAAAGGCAAAGCAGTGTGTTCCTGCTCTTTTATTCGTCTTTAATGGCGCTGGCAGCTGCAGTCATGTTGAGAACACAGATGTGTGTATGTGAGGGAGACGGAGTTAATTGGTGTGTCTCATTGCCAGGCAAGAGGAGGAGTGCCTTTTGGGAATGACACGGCTCTAGAGGTGCAGCGAAAAAGTATTTAATTGGATTCGTCAGAAATTCTTCTGCCTTTTTTTATTTCTCTCTCTCTCTCTCCCTCTGATACTCCCATCGATTCCATCGACTCTAACAAACCCTATCAAATTTTGCTCATTAATTTCCACATATAGTTTGCAATAGTGGCCCGAAAACGGGGAATCTGACTTTTTAACGAATTGTCTTTTTAAGATGAGTCCTGTCCATCCTAGAGATCCTCATTATTCTGGTGAATGATAGACAGCCTATGGACACATACATGCATGTTGATGTAATTACTAAGTATAACATGACAACTTGGAGTGGTTCTTTTGAATTAGAGTTATACATTTCTGGGGCAAAACTATTAAGGCAAAATTAATGTTTAATAGACAGTAACACAATACAACAATTAACAGTTGTCATGCAAATGCTTTATTAATAAACTAATATTCTGATTTAATAATAATAATATACATTTTTCTGTTGTACATGTTTTTAATTTTCATCGTAGTATTTTTTTATGTCTTAAGTTTTTGTAGTAGTCAGTTTTAGTAGTAATTTCATAGCAGAAACTGTTAAACAATTTTAATGAACTACTGGAATTTTTTTTTTTCTAAATAAGTTATGTTAATGAAGTTATAGGCCTATTAAAGTCATAGCAGAATCTACTGGCTGATAAACTATTTTGAGGATTAAAATTAACGGTCTACAATATTCCTGTTTCTGAATCCTGAGTCATGAGGATCTGAAGAGGTTTTCCTACCTGTGTTATTTATTTTGTATTTCTTTTTTTTAAATCACTTAAAAACAAACAAACAACATGGCATGTGGCGTGTTCATTGTAGATAATCTTTAATGAATTTCTTTTTTCTTTTTCTTTTGTCATTAATCCTGCAAATGAATCACAAAGGTGCCATAGAATGCATTGAGAGAATATTTTAAATTGTTCTCTGATATGTACATAGAAGGTATGTAGCTTAGATAAGGGGAAAAAA
>JAUCMU010000021.1:2056109-2069227 GCA_032275025.1 Enteromius treurensis | reverse complement strand
TTTACACAGTGGAAAACCAAACAGAGCCGAGCCGAGTCGAGTCGAGCCGAGGCGAGCTGGTACTGTTTAGTGGTTAAGCGCCATTATATTTTTGAGGAACCTTTGGCAAGCATGGATTTCAATGCATGGATTTGAATTGAATGAGAGAGATATATGCGCCAAAATGTATTTGTAAAGTGCATTTTGCACAGTCACTTTAAATAAATATGTTTAGGCTATAATTGTTTTTTTTTCTGTATACAATTAAAGTTTTTATGTTTAATTTTTATTCCTTAACCAAAAATGTTACTAGGTGTTTTCAAATGTTTTGTTTTCCAGTAGTTTACAGTTTGACTGAATGTAATCTAAAATGTAATGTAACGTATCTGTGTTTTTTCACTCGGCTATCCAGTTTTGACCCATTGTGACTTTTGTAGTCAGATACGACTTATGTTTCGGGAGAATACAGTACATTTGTTCACCAGGGGTTTGCTTGTGCTACACAGCACTCTCAAGGACTCCGATGGCCACATTCCAGCACTTGTTTAGCAACAAGGAATTTTGCAGCCTCCTTGTTTTCCATTTTCGGGCATTTCCATAGTCTTACATAAACCGGTCAAATCCTGGACGTGCCTGGCCCAGCCTAACTGCTTTTCCAGACCCTAATCTAGTTGTGCAGGGTTCAACAACCAGGCAGGCAGCTCTCATCTCCCCGAGCGTCTGACTGAACGCAGTTATACAACACCCATGCTGCCTGCATGATTTTGGAGTCAGTACAAGCCTCATCCCTTATGCATGGCCAGGCAGACCAGAGCTGACCCTCTAACTGTTCCCATTAAAAACATTCCCTCTCTCTCTCTCTCTCTCTCTCGTCTTACTCTGTCTGTGTTGTCTGTGAGCTCTGCATACTGAGTTAACCCTCCGTTATCCCTGCTCTGCTGTGTACAGCTGGCACCGAATCCATAATCAGATTAAACGTGGAGCCTGGCCTCCGATCGGTTCTGTAGGCCATGGCAGAGGCACGTGTGGTGGCTTCCTCCATCTGGATACGAGACGGGGGAGGTGTCATCTGTGTTCAGCATTTCCAGACCCTTCCTGCTTTTGTTCTGCATGTTATCTCGGGTTAACCCATCCTGCATTCATAGACTGTGCATGGGAATTTTAATGAATGCATTGCTTTAGTTTGTCGTCATGTGCGTTTTGATCGGTCTATATAGTGTGTGCTCTTCCTCGCGCTTCTCTTGTGAACTGCAAATCATTCGTTTTGCAGAGATAAGTAGGCTGGGTGAACCTGATGCCAGGTCAAATCTAAGTCCACGTCAGATTTTCCCTGCGGATATCCTTGTGCTTTCAGCTTTACACTGCCCCTTTTCATCTGTAGTTAAACAGATGGGGTGGAACGTAGAAAAGCTCTGGTGTCTCGCAGGATTTGTTGCACCACAGAGATAGTGAAATCATGTGTTGGTCAGCTTAAAACTATTAACTTCCTAGAATTTAAATTAAAGAAATAGTTACTTTTGATCATGTCATCCTATATTATCATGGCCCTTACCAGATTGTTTCCTCTCAAATCTCATTTGTGCTTGCGTATTTATTCAGACTTGCTGCATGTTGTTCAGTGGGGTTTTCTTTTCATCAGACTTGATATTTTGTTTGCAGTGTTTTAGAAATATGAAGGAGATGATTAGCGAGGAACTGACTGAAATTGCTTCAGGAGATGTGGAATATTAAGTATGTGCAACATTTGAATAGTGCTTTTTTTGTTATTTTTGGAGCTTGACAGTGCCAACCATATTTACTGGTATCGTAAAGATTTTCTTTTTGACGTGGAAGTATCTGTGCACACATGACCACAGAGCAAGAAATGGAATTTATGGAGACAGAACAGAAAAACCTGCTACATGCATGCGCACACACACACACACACACACACACACACACAACATTAGGATGACATGAGGAGGTTTGTAGTACTAGCCTAAGCAAGTGGCTTCCTTTCCGTTCAGGTTGTTAATCAATCTGAGCAGCTGAGTCGCTGTTATTGAGGCGGCTTCCACCCAGCTAGAGGGGCAGAACTGTACCATCTGGACTTATCTACTATTTTCATAAAAATGAAGATTAAAAATCTGACTTTATAACCCTCTCAGACTAAAAACTTCAAACTTAAAATTTTGAAACATTTTAGATTCAAACTATTTTAAACTTTTCACATTTTTCCAAACATAAGGAAAACGATAAGGCTGTTGTAAGAATAAATAATAATGCACTAGTGTAAAGGTAGCATAACAGATGTGTAAATTAAAAAATATTTGAACTTTGTTTAAACTAATTTGCACTGATTCATTGTGTTGGATATTAAAATTTTTTCCATACAGTGGCTCAGGAGATGAGGTTTGAAGTCTGTATAAATGTCAACAAGCTGATAAAATTGGTATCGAAAAAGGTAGCCGGTATCGAACTCAAGGTAGCAAGCGATACCCAGCCCTATCCGTAATTACTGAAGTGCTATTTGAGGCAGTGGTGTATGCCAGCCTCTCTCTAATACCAGATCCTCAGGCCTACAGGTCACTGCCTGAATAACCAGCATAAGAAGTAACTCTGCCTCTCACACACACACACTCATTTTGGCCCTCTGCCCCATGTCAATTTTTAATGAGAGTGAATTTTTTATCTAGCCAGCAGCGGAGGCTCAACTAGGAGGGTGGGTTCAGCAGAAATGCAATATGAAGTTAATGTTTCATTCTGAGACGGAGAGGGCGAATGAGGGAAGCCGTCCTCCATGATCCCTGCTGTGAAGGGGATTGCGGGAGGGAGGGGTCAGCAGGATGGGGGAGGGGAGAGCAGTAGCCGTCGGTCACGTGTGTCACTACAGGCTGGACTTTACATGCCTGTACACACACATGGAGGTGGCGTCTCAAAATGTAGTATGCTTACCATTTTTGTGTGTTTAGGGTGTAAGTTATACAACTGAATAACAAAAATATGTTTGTAGATTCTTCAAAATAGTATAGGTGCAGCTTTAACTGGTAGCTGGAAGGATGTGTCTTGTTAAAGAAAAAGGTGTAAAATTTGTTTTCAAATGGTCAGACTCGTGATTTGGATTATAAAAGATGACAAAATTGCATACAAGGAGGGAGCCTTTGTCTTGGGGCCAGTAAAAGGATGTTTACACCAAGGATGAAACTAACTATAAACCATTTTCTTTAGATGACTGCAGGCATGTGCTTATTATAAACAGAAAGGTATCATGTGTTGATTTGGATACTAATATAGTCATCGTCTCATTTATTTTTAGTGTGAATAGGGCCCTTAAAATATATCTGAGTGCCAAACTACTTGGGCACTTTGTTTTATTTGTGTTCATTCATCGGTCATTGGGTTACTCTAGGAACAGCATCCCTTGTGAGATAATTATTGTTGATAATGGGTAATGAAATACTATGTTGCCTCAAGCATTGCACATAACAAGGGGGTCCAGATGTAAAATCTGTCCTGACAGGTCTGATCTACTCTCCTTCCCCTCCAAACACACTCATTAGAGCCTCGCAACCTCAGTCATGGTGAGAAAACCACAAGAGGCAGAGCCAGTGAATCATTTCTGGTATGAATCCACATTATGAAACCCGCTCCTGTTACTGCACGTTGCTCAGCACAAGGGTTGTGCAATGTGCTCGCGGCTGACTCACTCACGCTGATGATTCCCACAGCTCTCAACACCAGATCTGTGCGTTTCAAATCATTAGCTGGGCGCTTTCTGTGCACACTTTAAAAGTGTTGTGCGCAGCATCGTATTAGTCAACAGATGGACGTTGTCCAGTGCAGAAACTGTTTTTCCAGTTGGAAACCAGGTTCAAAAATAGTGCCAAACCCCCAGTGCGGCTTGTTTTTTTGGAAACCAGTTCTCCAGCCTATCACGCTAAGCCCGCCTTACACACACACACACGTGGTGAAAGAAGAGACTTTGACAGGCCAGAAACATGCTGTCGTTACGACACGCTGCATATGTTGAAAACATCCAGCAGCTCAAACACATGTTCTCCCTCTTGTCTCAGTGTCTCGCAAACACATAAACGTACTGCTCACCAGCTCCGCTTTGAATCACACGGCTGTGGGTTGTTTCACAGTTAAGGACAACAGCGGGACTGAGACATGGTTTTAACACCGTGACTGTGAGAAAGGTTGGACATTCAGTGGATATGCAGTGACCACGTCTGTCCATGAAATCAAACCAAAATTAGGTCATTTAAGGCCACTGAGTTTTTATAGCTGTGAAATTACACTGAAATTGTTTTCAGGTACAGTAAGTCGTTTGACAGATGCTTTTATTAAACGCTGTGTCAAACTGTTGTGTCAGCTGAACCCTTTATATGTCAAATATTTACTTAAGTTACCCTGAGTTGAATGACACTTTTACATATTCACGGTTAACTGATGTTGGTTAATAATCAAATCAAATACAAGTTAATAGCTAAAAATGTAAATGATTTTTAGGAAGTGTTTTATTTAGATTTTTTTTTTTTTTAAAGTGGACTCAATCATATTACTTTTACATTGGAGTTTAAGAAAGTTAAATTGAATTTTCTTTTTTTTTTAAAAATGCGATTATATAAATAAAGTAAACCCAGCCCATTTTGCACATTAAATTCTCAGCGCATGGGAATATGTAATTCGCTGCATTTACTCTGGACAGAGTCGCACTGAGTGACTGGAAACACAGTAAATGAACACAGTACTGCGCTTCACTATAAAACATGCAGTTATTTAATTAAATTACAGCCTTTGATTTCATAATCACACTAATCTGCACTATATATCTCAATTTTCTCACAGCCCCATTTATTTATTTTATTTGATATTTAATATAGTTAGTTATTTAGGTTTTTATCAACTCACAAACCCCCAGCTGTTATCTTGTAATGTCTTATTTGGGACACTCTGCACTACGCTAATATAAACACACATCCTTATAAACACAGGTAACTGTGTCTCAAGTAATTGTGAACAGTTGAAAGAATATGCAACCTTGGTATTGCAACCTTGATTTATTGTCATTTTTATGGCAGATCCACTGAAATTTTTGTGCAAGTATTTTTCTTTGACATTTGCTTTTGTGCTTGTAAAAATGTAGATGCACACTGTGTTAGACTTCCTTTAGATTTTGCCCTGAAATCACTTGTATAATAGTACATCGCGCAGCTTCTCTGGGAAATATTGGTTGTGCCTCAAAATGTCAGCAGCAAACAACATCAAAGTTGAAATTGTATGGCAATTACAACATGATGCACAAACACTTGCTAATGCTAGATCTTGACGCTTCACTCATTAGAGGTTAATGTAGTGGATAACTCTGATGTGAATCATGTGAAGGTCCTTCTTGTTCCATATTGATGCTGTTTCCTCACCGGTTGTATGCTTGTATGTTTTAACACCATTAGGTTCACATTAAGGATTAAGGACTAGTTTTCAAAATGTGACCTCTGCTCTTTCCTCTTGATGCAGGTGTACGTTGAGTTCGACGACCTCGAGTGGGATAAGCGGGAGTGGGTCAAGGTGTACGAAGACTTCCAGGTCTTTCTGCTGGAACATCAGCTGGTTTGGGCCAAAAGGAAGGAGGGTGCCCAGCTGCAGGGAACAAAAGCCAAGCAGATCCAGTGGCCAGCTCTGGTGAGTCACTCCTCCCAAGATCTCAGGAGTCTGAGATGTGCTGTGCGTTGAGCTGCAGCTGTGGAGTATTTAGAATGGAACAATAGCTCTGCGGAGGCAATACGACGGGATCCTTTGTGCTGCTGGGATGATTTGGGGTTTGGATGTCTCTCAGATCAATGGCTCATGTCTGACAATAAGATCATTATTTGTTTAGAAGGCTTGCTGAAAAGTTGGAAAATAACAGAGGGTTTGACGTCCTTTAAAAGAGACGGAAAGGCAGCGAGCAAGAGATTGTAAATGTTTCACGGCTCTGACTGTTTTGATTATGTAACGTGAGCAGCAGCACAGCGCCATCTGGGCCAGGGGCACCCGATAAAAGAGTTCAAAGAGAAATCCTAGTATGGCATACGGGACGGTTGTCATAGCGCCCACACATGCACAGGCCGCCGACCCAGCATGTGTCATGGTGCACTTATCCACGCTGAGAACTCGTGAGCGGCCCCTAAGCCCCTTGCTGAGCAACCTGGAAGTTTTTCATATGCGTGACATTTGCTAGGCTTGTGTGAATAATTTTTTTTGTTACTTTTCCCCCCTCTCTATTGTGTTTTAACTAGCGTCTATTCTGTTCTGACTGCTTTTAAAATGCATTTTGCTTTGATTAAGCCAAAGTACAAGAGGTTGTCTGTAGGCATGGCATTAGTAGGCATGACAGCCAGCAGCATAACTATATTTGCAATACAGTTGGAGTTGCATCTTCATAGTAACAATATAAAGGACACATATATTCAATAAAACATTATCTTGTTTTATAAATGTGTGTTTAATAGTAGGCCTTTACACATTTTTTTTTGGAGAAATTATTCAGATATGCTGACTTAGTGTTCTCTTATTATCAGTTTAGAAAATTTTTGTAGCTTATTTTTTTATTATTTATACATTTATATTGAAACAAGATTTGCACTTTAAATAAATACTGTTCCTTTTTAACTTTCTATTTATAAAAGAATTTTGAAAAATATAATGCAGCAAATGAAGTTAATGTAGGTGGGAAGTTTTAGTGTGTCACTGATTCCAACAAAAACATTGATAATATGAAACGTTATTAAAATTGATCACCAGTAGTAACTGAGCAGCATATTAGAATGATTTCTGAAGGATCATGTGACACTGAAGATTGGAAGTAAAGATGTTTAAAATGTTGCTTTGCCATCATAGAAGTAAATTAAATTGTAAAATAAATAGAAATATATTAAAAATGGTTATTTAAATGTTCTAAATAACTAAATATATTGTATGTTCAATCAAATAAATGCGGCCTTAAGCATAAGACAGTTTTTTTTTATCATTTTAGAACGTCTTAATGATTTCAAATTTTTATCTTGGGAAACTAGGTCATTGGTCTTAGCATGTTGTTTAGTTTATTATTACTAATCTGCATTCAGGAGAGTAATTATCTTTTGTCTTTGGATGGGATAGTCAAAATCTGTGATTCTACCTAGTGGTTTAACTGTAGAGAGATAATGATGTGGTCAATAGAATGCAGTCAGGTCTGTCGATAATGCCCGATGTTCAGCGAAAACATGCACTATTATTGTGAATTAGAATTGTTCAGGCTTTTTGGGTTGCTTTTTCAAATCAGAAACCCTTTTTTTTTTATCGATACTTTCTCCGTTCTTTACACTCTTCTGACTCTGAATGGGTTTTTACAGTTGTTAAACAACTTAATAACAACTTAATTACTTTACTCAACGCCTGACCAAACAGCAGTTTACCCACAAGCCTCGCGTGATTGTGCTGTTCTCTAGTCTTCTTTGAAAGCTGTTATTTTGCCGTCGTCTTTCCCTCTTTTAAGTTTCCTGTGTCCCTCGCTCGCACACAATTGCTTTCACAGCTCCATTATTTATGGCTGCCATTGGAGGAGAGTTTACTGCCACCAGATCCCCTTACTCAGCACTGCTTCTCTCTCTCTCTCTCTCTCTCTCTCTCTCTCTCTGTATTTTGGCCTTTCTCTGTAAGTCTGTTGATATATGTGCCCCAACCTGAGCTAGCTGATTGTTTTCTCCTGTGCTCAGATCGAAGCACTGGATCTTTCGGCTGAATGAGACCTGAGCAAGTTTTTTTTCAGTGTTTCCGGTCCTTCTTTGGATTGTGTAGTTGTTCCCAGTTGAATGCAACAACAAACATGCAGTGTAGCCCCATTAGTGAATAATTTGTGGTTCCTCAGCCAAAAAGATTTATAATCCTCAATCAGGGTTCAACTTTTGAATGAAAAAGTATTTCCAAAAAAAAATAATTTGATAATATTACACAGTATTACAGCTTTTGCTGTTTTCTTTGGTGAAATGAATACAGTCTTAGTGATAAAAAAAAAAAGCTTCTTTCAAAAAAGAAACCATAATTATTCCATGTTTTAAAAGCTCAGCGCTCACTTTGTGTGCCTGTTGGTTGTTAGTTTGTGATGAGTTCTCATTGCGACAGATGTGGTGCAGCTTGTTTGCAACTGTCAATCTTCCTGTGTAATTATCAGCGATGTCTGTGGATGTTCGCTCTTCCACAACCACGGCTCCTCCTGCACATGGCCGTCATGCATTTACGACATCTTGTAAATCTCCTTTGTCCTCCGCTGTATTTCATGCATCCACGCTGATGTGGCCAACTCACTGTTGACTTAATTGTGTTTAGCCCTGCTTGACCTGTAGCCTCGAGAGCGATCTTTACTGCTGATAAACGCTCAGACCCCTGCCTGACTGTCTTGTTTAGTGAAAGCTGTTTGCATTCATTGCATACGAAGGCATGAAGTCACTCCGCAGAACGAACAATGCTGTGGATTATAATCTTCAAACCCATTATTTTCATCAGCCCGCATGAGTGACTTTAATAAACGGTTCGGCTACAATGTTTTGGCTTGGTTATTATGATGTGAAAAGAGTGTGTTAGATGCCTTTTACACCACAGACGCAAAAGGAAAAACCTTCTCTTCATTTTCTGTTTTCTGCTGTTGGACATTAAAACTGAGTAATATGAGTCCTCCAGATAATCTTAACTGTAAACGCTGATTATAGCACAAAGGTTTGGTAGCTCAGACAGTGAAATGAATAACACACATGTTGTTATTTTTAGTCTTTCTGCTTCTTGCCGAGCAGCTGTTGTGTTGATAACACATAGTGATTGGTTTAGTATTATATGTGGCACTGCAACAGAGCAGCAAACACCCACAGAACATGCACCATGTGCTCACTATAGTCTTTACCGCTTTTTTTCCCTATAAAAAATTTGTCACAAGAAACAATTGTGCTATTTTTACTATTTCACAAGTTTTCAGCATGTGAATTGATTTAAATGTGTTTGTAACCAAAATAAATATACACGGATTAAAATACAGAATCAGCAAACATGTTGAAATGGCCTTTATCCTGAGTTTTGTAAAATAAGGATTTTACTTATAAATCGTTCATTTTTATTTCACATTGAGGTTTTTGTTTTAAAGATAATTATAATCATCAGCAGCAGCATTTGTAAGACAAGTATGATAATACAGTAATCTGAAAAATATGATTATTATTATCATAACCTTTTAAGAAAAAACTGTTTAGAAATAATATCATTAACTTTAAAATGTGCAAAAGTTCCTTTCACTGAAGGTCTGAGAAAATCCTGTGGGCTAGAAATTGATTACTCCGACTGAAACCACAATGTTCTCCGTTTGTCTAGTTCTTGTCTGTATTCATGTTGTGCTATTGGTTAAAAATGCTTCACGTCTTGTGACCTTTGCATCTGGTTGATTTTTGACTCGCTATAAAAATAAGCCTGAGGGGAAAATACTCTCTCTCTCTCTCTCGCTCTAGTATCATATGTCTGTCTGTCTGTGTCATATGACGTTTTCAGGACGCTGAGTTTGCCAGCCTTGTCAGATTGTATGTTGGCAATGCAGAGAGCAAAGTGTCATCCATGTGCCTTTTGTGCAGAGACTGTGTGAAAGAAGTAGTATGTACTCGTGGTACATTGAGACGGTGCAGTACACAGATGATCTTTCACTGCCAGCAGCACAGCTGGCTGCTTAATGGCAGCAATCATAAACAGCAGCGTATACAGGGATAGCCTGGGGCGGCTCTATCCTGCCTGCGCTGAAAGGACTGTCTCTGTGAGTAATGAAGCCCGGCTGATGGGTGGGTGTGGGACATGACTTCACCAAAACCCCCCTCTGCACATTTGGCTTTGATTTGCGTCGGTGCTCTCTTGTGATTCTGGTTTCGTAGTCGGAAAAAAAGTCTGTCGACCTATATACCGTAGAACAAAAAGTCGTTAGATTTGCACTCTCCTTTCTATTTCCTTTCTTCACCCTGCTGTCGTAATTGCCTGCAGTGTTATCGCTTATATACTGGGTTCCCACGCTCATTGAAAAGAAGTGGTAATTGCAACATACTGAATAAACCAAGATGCTTGTGCATGTGTGTGTCAGTGATGTGAAACAAAAATTCAGTGACTCTTGAACTGTGTCATTTTTGGATATGTATGAGTGTAAGTGTATTAAACCGGACCGACAACCATATTCTGCTGCCGAATACCTGAAAGGTTACTGTAGAGCATTAAAGAGAGTGTGTGGTAATGCCATGCAAGTTTAAGCATTTAGCTTATTTTGCATCATATGACCTCATTTTCCAGAAATATTTTAATTTCTAGTGGATTTTTTAAAAATAGAATTCTATTATGTTATACATTAAGATTTTTTTTTCTCACAGAAACATTCTGGTGCATGGAAATACAGTGATTAAATTTCATTTAAGCTTCAGCAGGGTCATTTTTAAACTCCTGGCCTGTCTGAGGCAGCAAAAAAGAATCGTTGAACACTGTAGAGTGACCCTTCACTGAGACTCCCATTTAAAAAGAACAACACACACACAAAAAAAAAACCTGTCTGTCGCCCCAAGGGCTGCTTCCTGTCATAATAGTACTGTTTCTCTCTTTGTCGTCTTTCTTGTGATGCCAGAGGAAGCACCCCCGCATCAGCAGCAGCTGTGTGGCAGGAAGTGAGACCTCTGTGGCTTACCTGTGTGTTATCTCTACTCTTGTGTGTGCATGTGTGTCGTATAATGTGTCATTCTGAGGGCGCATTGCGTAACACTGGTCTTTTTATCAGACCTGCTGGTAGTAAGTGCAGGAAGGATATTAATGAGAGGATTCAGTATGTGGGGTCAGGCCTGCATCTTCACAGTGGGAGGTGCAGTTTTGCGGTGGGTCTCTAAAACATCTACTCCCATTAGAGCTTATTTATAGAGAGATTTCCGTTTACACAAACCAGACTTGCTTGAAGCCTTTTAGACAGTTCATCCAGCGGTAGTGCATTGGGCTGTTCACACAGGACACTTTTTTTGTGTGTTTTGGCTAGATGGAGCATGACTGATTGCAGCAGGTACCACAAAACTGTTTCTAGTGGTTAAGCTAATTATTTTTTTTTTTATGTATATGCTTATGCATCCAGCTTTAAATAAAGATCTGGATGATAATATAGTTGATAATATGTTTATAGCATGCAGAGCATATTGGTGATATAGGCCTAGTTGTGTGTACTTGAGGCCCATGGTGTTTTCACTCAATAAACAATCTAGTGCTTTAACATGATTGACAGAAATGTGTTGTATGTGGGAGTTAGCAGTGTAAAGGTCACAGATAGTAGTGTTTACATACCGTAAGGTCCACAGGACAAGAAAGGTTGAACTTTTGTAACACTGATAGTACTAGACAAGCCTATTCAGCACACTTCTAAATGCAAAGTATGTGTATTATGTTGGGTGGGGGATTCATAGATGCATGATACTTACTTCTAGCTTGTTTTTTTCTGAAAACAAGACAGTAATTTTTTCTTGTCTAGTAAATTCTTCTTGATTTTAGAACTTTAAGATATTTTGGCTGGGAATAAGACAAAAAATCTAGTCTTAGAAAGCTTTTTTTGCAGTGTGCTTCTTTTTTTCTACAAGTACATCTATGCAAAAATACAAGGGACACTGTGAAATACATGATACAGTATTGAATAGTATACAACATTATGCAAACTGACAGTTTAGACAGATTATAGATTGCTACAGTATACAAGGTCATTCAGGCCTATTCATTCTTTTGTTAATATTTATCGTACCGAGATGCCATGCATTTGTAGAACTGTAATTTAAACAGGCATGCATATTGCTAGGAACGTTTATTTAACATAGTTTATTAAGAATGCATACTTAATAATTCAGCAATGCTCTTTTATCTGCTTGGCTGGTTCAACTCCATTCTAACAAGTGCATCCTCCGTCTCTTCTGTTTGTCATGTAGTAGAGAGAGTGCATTCGACTTTAGGGCAGAGCTCGTTCTCTCCTTTTGTGACATCATTGTTCAATCTCAGTGCTGACAGGGATAGCAAAGTTGAGTGCATCTACTGAAGCTGAAGAGAACTTAACGTCCAAGTCTCTGTGAAACATGAATAAAGGAAAATAGTATGTCACAGACATCTCTTTCATGTTATTCACATTTCTTTTTGTTCATGTATTATTCACATATTATTAGTTGCTTGGATTCAGAAACATTGTGGAAGGTTGCTTCGCTTACGCTGATTTAAAATAATGTGCCTAATGCATGCTAATAATAATGGACTAGAAAGTTGTGAAATTAGATAATATATGACAAATCCATTATATTCCACAGGACAAAAATAAACGATGAAGCAATCAGGCGTGATTGTTCTTTTTGCCTGTAGTGTTTGATTGATTGGGATTCAGTGTGAACACACAAATTGCTTGTTGCTGAAATCTGATTAGGACACAGTGCAAACCACACTGTTAATAGATCACATTAGCATCACTATAGATGCAACAGATATGCAGCTCATGACTGAGTGTGTGTCGAAGTCTTTTATTACACACACCTGCCCTATGGAAGGTCACTGACTGATACGTTCATAGCAGGACTCTAGTGTTCTCTGCCTGTCCCTGCTGCTTATTCTGTCTCTCGGGCACATGTGCCATACACACGCCTCTGCTAAGCCTCACAAGCTCATCTCGGCTGGAGTCCTTTTATGAAAAAGAGACTTTCTTATTAATGTCACACGCTTCAAATCTGTGCAGCACGCTCTCAGCGCGGAGGGAAATGGGAAGAGAGGATTAACGGCCGAGAAAGGCATAGCCGGTGACAGACGAGGCAGGGAAATAAATACGCTCACACACCTGCCCAAAAACGGCAGCATCGCACTGCTGCGACCCAAAAAACACTTGCGTGTGCCGCCTCACGTGTCCTACACAACTGTTTAAAGGGGTGTTTAAATTCTGTGATCATTTACTCAAACGCGTGTTGTCATATAATGAATTTCAGGTTATTTATTTTGTTCCGATACAAAGGAAATGACTATGATGACAAATGCATCATGAAAGAATCATAAAGTAGTCAAGTCACTTTTATTTATATAGCGCTTTTAACAATACAGATTGTAGCAAAGCACTGAACATTATCAGATAGAAG